>JASJET010000004.1:0-147500 GCA_034092305.1 Diaprepes abbreviatus
ACGAATAGAGAGGAATAGAAAGTTCCTGCTAAGCGGACGTTCAACGGTAAAAAAAGAGATGTGCTCTTTTTACCAGTACGTTTCAACAACTGTTCTTATTAACACTAGCATGCAGTTAAAAATCGATTATTTTCTACTCATTAATATTAGGAAAAACCAAAATCAGTGGTTCTCAAACCAGATAATACAGTTAACTTCCAGGAATATAATCTAAACGAAATTCCTGAAAAATATTTGTTTATCAATTAGGCCACGTTACCCATTACATAGATAATTATAACAATGTATTTAAGGTCAAAATTATAGTAATCTATATTTTTAGTTGCATTAAATGAATAAAAGTATTATGGATGTGATATCTGAAAATTAATTTTAATATTTTAATTTAAACATTATTACACAGACATTTTCGTCAGAGTGTCATAAAATGGTTAACGCAAACTAATTTGGGTAACAAATTGTATAAAATATTATATTATTACATAGAATTTAATGTAACGTTTTATTTTTACCATTATGTTGATTTTAATACTAAAATATCTATATAAGCAGTATATGTTATTTTAAAAGAAATTACTCTCAGTCACACTGAAAAATATTGGATAAAATCCAATACGTAAAATAAAACTATTTTCTTTGAAAAAGTTTTTTTTAAAACATACATATTAACAATTAATATAGTTTTTGACCTATAAATCCTTCTAGCTGAAAAAGAAAAAGAGTATAAGCTTAAATATTTTAGTCCGCATTGTGTATAGTTCTATTTCTTGCACATGTGGTTTCTAATGGAACTTTCTCTTTACCTTGAATGGCTATAACGCTAAGTGCCATTTTTTTTCTGAAGCATCATCTTCATAGCTATCCTCTGTTTTTTCTAAATTGTGTTTTTCTTATTCACTATCACTTTAGATAATTATTCTTTTAACCCTTTTGACTTCTGACTTTCTTTCCTCCATCTCAATTTTATTTCCTGTTATATCTTCATTTCCTTCATCTAAAAAGTGTTTGGCAACTTACCGATTGCCTGCGATTTTCTTGCTGCTCCCTGTAGAATTTTTTTTAGAAGATGTGAAAGTTAAAGTGGTGTTTTCTCAGGGTCATCAGTCACTTATAAAAATCGTTGTTTTAATGTTAGGACTTATTTAACTAAATAAAGCCGCGGCGGAATCCGCTTCAGAGTTAAAATAATCTTCAGCAGCAATAACACTACGCAACAAATTAGTGACCACGAGCGAAAGTCATTCCAAGCATTTTTTTAATATCTAATAGAGTGCTGTCAAAATGTTTGTTTTTCAGAATGTTTCGAATCTATGGCCCAACAAAAATATCTTCTTTAATTTTTGCTTCACTTAGCCTTGGGAATTCCTGACGTAGGTACTGAAAAGCTGGCCCATCTCTATTCAGTGCCTTAATAAAGTTTTTCATTAGGCCCAATTTTTTACACAGTGGTGGCAACAAAATCTTTTTGGGGTCTCCGAGTCGCATGTGCTGTACATTCTTTTCACCTGGCTTTAATAATTGTCGAACGGATCAGTTTTTTCTCTTGTAATGAAGTGCCTATGCCCGACTGTCCTATTCACATAACAAACAGCAAAACTTGATGTAGCCTAGCTGCAACCCAAGTAAAAGTGCAATTACCTTTAAGTCGCCACAGATCTGCCATTGGTGCTCCTCATATTTCATACTTGTCAATCAGTACTTCATACTGTCGTATGATTCTTTCATGTGAACTGCATATCCAACAGGAATATACAGTAAAATATTTCTCATATGCAGCAGTACTACTTTTAAACTCAATGTTGAACTGTCTATAAACAATCTCCATTCCTCTGGCTTGTAGTTTATATTGAAAGCCGCCAAAAAATCTAATGTTATTGGAGAAAACTAACTTCTTTTCCATGTAAAAAAATAGTGCTAAGCTTGTATGGCATTTCGGAAAACACATACTGAAATATCGTCTTCTAATAAGTTCCACTGCTGCAATCTTGATCCTAGTAATTCTGCTTTACTTTTTAGAAGCCTTAAGTCTCTCACAATATCTTTTAATCCTGATTGGGTTATTTTGTGTGGTTGACGGTATAACGTGCTGAGTGTGAAATCAGGATCTCTTGATGTGGATGACATATCTTCTTCTTGAGAAATCGTTGAATCGTTGTTATCTGATTCGTAAGTGAATGTTTCTGGGGATTCTGGAATAAGAAGTTCGTCACTATGAAGCACAAGTCTCATGGCAGATATTATATTTGAATAGTTGATAACTGACTTTGTCTTCTTAGATATACCTGTGCCTTGCCCAATATGAAGTATGATGCAAAAATAACAACCATTAACATGATTTGAAAACTCTCTCCTGATCATTGAGACAGCAAAGCGCATAGATCGTTTTTTACTATTTGACCAGTTTCTCAGACTTGAACCGCATGCATTACAGCAGATATGTGGCGCCTACTGTTTGTCTTAATCCAAATATTGCAATCGAAATATAGGTAATAAGCCTTTTTTATCAATGGATAATAGACCGCTTCTAAAAAGCAAAAGTCACATCACCACAAACCCACAAACATAACAAAAGTGGATTGTTTCATTGTAATCATTAAAATGGGCTTAACCAAATTTTCTGAAAAGGTCTCTGGAAAATGATTTTTCCATCTATGTAATCAATCAACCAAAGAAACACCTAATCGTTGAATCCGATGCGTACACAGCAGGTGATAAGCACATGAAATTACACGTTTTAAAAATATTTTCAAAATTAAACTATGAATTATTTTTAAAACGTACTCGTATATTTTCAATTTCTATCTCAGGAATATGAAAACTAATTGCTAATTACCAGTTACAATGCAATTTTTTGGTTGACAGTACTAGAGTAAATTAGGGTTTCAAAGTAGATATCAATCGAAATTTAATTCCGCTTTTATTTAAAAGAACACATTAACTTTTGTTGGATTTTGAATACCAAATTACTAGATTGCTGAACAAAATTACGGGATGTTAAAATGTGCACACAGTATAAATTTTAAATGGCGCAGTTACTTCTAAAAAGTGCGTCTAGGAACATAAACGTAATGTAATTCTATATGACTATGTCATTTTAGGAGAGTCTCTGCTATATTGTCTTCATTAGGAAGCCAAAAATATACAGTAATATTAATTTTGAATTTTAGGGCTTCACAAATAAGTGTTGTGGGGTATCGCAAATAGTTCTCTCAAATAAGTATGAAGGCCTCAAACAGATGATCCCCATAAATAATCTGAGGTTGATATGGAAGCATTTGGTGACATCGATTGTCTAAATGTCGAGTCATAAAATTAACCTATCATCAGAACTAGACCCGCTGCTTGATCGATAAATATTTGGATAAAATATTGATAAATGGTGCGAAATCTTCTATTCATTAGTACATCTACCGAGTATATACTATCCATTCCTAATTGTATTATTCAAAAAAGAATAACATGCTAAGAGGTATACCCACAGGGAAAGAAATATCTCAGGTGTTTTCAGAATGTATTTTCTGGTTGCCTATATTTTCAATGGTAAATATTATCTAAAAATACTTGCCCATAAAAATAGGTAATTAAATTCTCTTTTCAACTTCAAAAAGTAGGAGGTTCTCATTCCACCGGTATGTATTTCTTTAGGTATGTACATCGATTACTCCGGAACGGCATCCACCGGATTTGAATGAATTGTTAACGTTATGTTCAGTTGCTGCGGGAGCTCCGTGTCATTTTGGAAGAAATTAGAGCAGGAAAATCTAAGATGGCGCTGATAATATGGCGGACAAAAAAAAGTTTGTCCGATTTTCTCCAAATTTGTATGGTGAAATTTTCGGGGTCGCCTATCACGATTTGAAGTTATTTTTAAAAATTGAATATGGCAATCGATTATTACAGATAAAAAAAGATTTTGTTCGATTTTCTCTAAAATTGATATTGGAGAGTTTTCGGGTTTCCACATAACGATTCTGAAATTATTTTAAAAAATTCAGCATAGTGGATCCAATATGGCAGAAAAGAAAATTCCAAATTTCGTTTAGGGAAATTTTTGGGGTCATACATAACGAATCTGAAATTATCTTAAAAAAGTTCAATATGGTGGACAAAAAAATTATTTTGTCCGATTTTCTCCAAAGTTGGTATGGGAGAGTTTTCGGGCAGCACATAACGAATCTAAATTATTTTAAAAAAAAATCGATATGGCGGACAAAGAAAAGTATTTTTTTTCCGATTTTCTCTAAAATTCGTAAGGGAGGTTTTCAGGGTCGCACATAACGAATTTAATATTATTTTTTAAAAAGTCATATGACCAATCCAACATAGCAGAAAAAAAATAACTTTCCGATTTTTTCCTAAATTGAGAAATTCAATTTGGCGGATCTAATATGGCGTTCCAAAAATTTTATATCTTTCGATTTTCTCCAAAATTGGTATAGAGGAGTTCTTGAGGGTGGAAATTACGAATTTAAAATTATTTTTAAAAGATTCCCTACGGCGAATCGAGTATGGCAGACTAAAAATTTTACATGTTTCGATTTTATATAAAATTGATACTGGGTCGTTTTCGAAAGTCTAAATAGTGGATTTAAAATTACTTTAAGAAAATTTAATATGTCTTATTCATTACGACGGTCTAAAAATGTTACATTTCCGGATTTTGTTCTAAATTGATACTAAGGGGTTTTCGTGGATGTAGATCCAGATTAGAGTAACAGGTTAATTTAGTTTTTCTTAATTCAATATGGCGGATTCGTGTGAATATTTTACGTTATTTGTATTTTTTCAAATTAGGTATTGGGGGTTTTCGAGATCGTAGGTTACGATCCTAAAATTAATTTTTTAGCTTAATATTACAGATACAATGTGACGAACTAGAAATTTTTCAGATTTTATCCAAAATTAATATTGTAGGTATTTTGGGACGTATACCAACTCAATATGCAGGGTACAATAGGTCAAACTGACAAATTTTGGGGGCCTATATTAGTAATATAAAATTAACTTAAAATTGAAAATACTTGACTTTCTATGGCAGATTAAATATTTGTTTGATACAACTTCATTCCCATAATCAAACAATTTTTAGCTGTTTATGTACACAACACTAGTGTACAACTTTAGATAAAATTGGTACTTTTTCGGACCTTGAAATCATTGCGAGGTAGATAAATCTCGCTTAGTACTTAGTTAAATAATTTATGGTTATCATAACAAATTAAAACCAAAAATCAAATGATAAAATTAAAAAAAAAATTAACTGACCTCTAAAACAGCGCTGAAAAGCTAAAAATAATATAAATTTTTATACGAAATTGAAATTTTTGAAGTCGGCCTTAAATTATTTCTAATGAAACAACCACTAAACTATCGTAAGTAATAGTATTTTTCAGATATTAGTTTGGCTCCGACTATAAAAATTTATATAAAAATTTGTATTTTTATTTTTCGCTTTTTAGCGCTTTTTTAGAAGTAGGTTCAATTTTTTATAAAAAATAAATTTTGGTTACAAATCTCGCATTTATAGCTCTTTTACACACTGAAAAATACTTGAAAATGTCACAATAATTCCAAAAAATAAAGGCTAAATAAAATTAAAATATTTAGGTTTTTCAAACTCAGATAATAAACAATGGCCAAACAAACTAGAATATATTGAATCTAAATGTAATATAAATGTGACGCAATTTAAAAGACAAATATTTTCTATCAACAAAGGCCTGCTAAAAATTTTTAAAATCTTATCAGATATTCAAAGAAAAATAAATGTCGTCTCTTTTTTATTTTGTATTGAAAAAAGAATTTAATCGTAAAAGCAAAGGAAACATTCCATAGACATATAAACTGAGCATGATGAGCAATCTTTGATTCCGGCATTATGTTAGGTATATAAATTCCCATAAGTCTAAATATTATTTCCCAAATATCTGTGACCAATAAAAAAAGGGGCTTCCTGTCATTTTAATTTGTTTTGAGTGCATGGATTTTTCTAAACAAAATGTTAGGTTATAGTGATGTTTATTATCTTTAAATCATACTTTAAATATAACGACGGACTTTTACTCAAAGCATTGACGAATTATACCAAGACGGCTCATTCTTATGGGAGGATTGGAAGCGCTAAGTATTAAAACTCGGTGATTGATAAAAGGTAGTTTTTACTAAAGGGTCTTTTTTATAGAGGTATAGAACTTTAAGTTGGCAACACTTTTTTAACTGGCGGCCATTTTGTCATCTGTCAAGTGATTTATGTTTAGTTTGGTTGGGCATTTCAACATGAATAGACTGACGCCTGAACAATGCTTCCAAATTGTGAAAATTTATTTGAAAATCATGGTTCTGTTAGAAATATGTATCACGCAATACGTCCATTTTACGGTCAACATAATCGTCCATCAGAGCAATTAATTCGATTAACTATGGAACGTTTTCGCGCCATGTTTACTCTAAATGATAATACGCATCCACAGAGACGTCGTACAGTGCGTACAGAAGAAGTCATTGCTGCTGTAGAGCGTAGCGTAGAGGAAGACCCGAATCAGTCTATCCGCCATCGTGCACAGGAATTGGATATGTGTCCAATCACTTTATGGAAGATTTTGCGGAAAGATCTTGGTTTGCGTGCTTACAAAATCCAACTCGTGCAAGAATTGAAGCCACACGATCACCTAGCAAGGCGTAGATTCGGTGAATGGGTCCAAAACAAGATTGCCGTTAATCCAGATTTTCATAAGCGAATTTTGTTTAGCGATGAAGCTCACTTTTGTTTGAATGGATACGTCAATAAACAAAACTGCCATATTTGGAGTGATGATAATCCTCAAGTGTATGTTGAGACACCGTTACATCCAGAAAAACTGACTGTTTGGTGTGGTTTATGGGCTGGTGGAATCATTGGTCCGTACTTCTGTAAAAACGATGCTGGTCAGAAAGCTACAGTCAATGGTGACCGCTATAGAGCCATGATTACTGACTTTTTCGTTCATCAATTGAACAACCATGATGTGCAGGAGCTGTGGTTTCAACAAGACGGCGCAACATGTCACACAGCTCGTGCCACAATTGATTTATTGAAGGAAATATTTGGTAACCGCATAGTTTCACGTTTCAGACCTGTGAATTGTCCTCCAAGATCGTGCGTCTTAACGCCGCTAGACTATTTTCTGTGGGGGATATGTGAAGTCGCTAGTCTACGCCGATAAGCCTGAAACGATTGATCACTTGGAGGACAACATTCGCCGCGTTATTGCCGATATACGGCCACAAATGTTGGAAAAAGTCATCGAAAATTGGACGTCCAGATTAGACTATGTCCGAGCCAGCCGTGGCGGTCATATGCCAGAAGTCATATTTAAATTATAATGCCAGAAGGTTATCTTTCGAATAAAGTAAATTTCATGTCAATTTAAAAAATTCATCTTTGTTTTATTCCATTTAAAGGTTCTATACCTCTATAAAAAAACACCCTTTATAAGTAGTAAAACGGCAAGGAATGATCTATATGCAGTGTTGACGTATTGGATAGTTGATCTAAACTACGTACAAGTTTTTTTTATCCCTTGGTTTATTATATTTGTTTAAGTTTACAAAGGGAATGTTGTAACGATCAAACCTTTCAGTAAAACTTCACTAGGCTGCGGCAACCTTACATTTAAATCGATAAAAAGGTGGAGCTTACCCCTCTTACTCGGTAGGAAGGGATATGAAGAATTTCCACGTTTTCAACATAAATCCGAAATTTAAATCTTTTATACTTGTTTCCAACAAAGGCATGTATATCACATTAAAATACTGATATCTAATCATTGACAATATTGTAAATTGCTTTTTATGAATGAGACGACGTACCAGTTTGCGTACCGTTTAGGAGCGTCAAAATTATAGCACAGGATAAGAATTCTTGGTATATTTCTTCTATGCTGAAAGTTTGTTATTTATCGTACATTACGAAAACCTAAAAGTTTATAAGAAGTTATAAATAAATATGATCATGCGCGAAGTTAAAATAACCAATAAAGTCTCTTGGGAACTAAATATTGCCCTTTCATATTTTGAAATCATGTTCCGCCCATTGCTTTTGCGGGCCATTATCTATTTTTATTTTATATGTATATGCAATTTTCTTACAACTATCATGGTAAATTAGTAAATTGAAACATTTAAAAATGGAACAGAATTCTGGATAAAATTTATTGACACGTAAACACAAAATTTTTATTATAATTAGTGATTAACAGAAAATTAAAACAAAATCTATAATTTTTCCTACGCCTTTTTAATTTTTCCCCCAAAGCTTCATAAAACCTTATAAACTGTTTTTTCAACTTACTCGTATGTTTAATAATACCCGAAAAAAACGGCAATATGTAAATGGAAAATACATAAAACCGAAAAAGAAGATATTTCTCTAACACATGTCTCTTATGGCACAATTATTGTCATTAAATATTGACGATAAAGCTATTAAACTGATATATCCGCAATCTGTTAATTCGTGTGTATTAAACCACAAAAAATATGACAAGTATGCCGTTAAGGAAATCTAACTTAAATTTAACGTTTTTGGATGTACTCGTTTTTTTCACTTAACAAGTAATATGACATATAAGAAAATATATTTTAGATATACTTGCTCAAGCTTCATAAACCACCTTTATTATTTGTATTTGTATTGTATTATGTCTTTGAATTTAAGCAGAAGAAAGTATCACGCCCTTCGATCATACTCCAATAAATAAAAATAAAAAGAAGTTTTTTGATCATTAATTCTGGAAAATGGACAACAGCTTTTTTTGGTTGTTGTAACTCTTTTGAATATTTTTAAGACTAAAAAATTACAATTGCAAAGTTTGTAATTAATTTCAAGAAAATAGAATTTCAAACGGTATTTTTATGGGTAAGTGTATTAGGTACATATTTAAAATAACTTATGTCTAGAAGTTTGTGGCTCGGCAGATATACGGATAACATGTTATATTTACTTAAATAATACCGTTAATTAGAAAAGCATAGCAATATGTAACTGATTCACCGGTAAATAAAAACACTTACATTCTTTATCAATCATTTTCAATTATATGTTAAATAAAAATATTATCACATAGTTCAATGACCACAGAACAGGCCCTACTTTTAACGATATGCTAGTTGTAAGAGGAAGTTCGTTGGTCACGCTGAATTCAGGTGTTTGATTGCAACGATTTATTTAAAACACCTCAATTTTTTTTGTACTAAAAGCCATAATTTTTATTCTATTGCCATTATATGAACCAAGAAATGAGAGACTCTTTTTACCAATTCTGGAATAAAAAAGGACATGATGTTTTGTATATGAAATATACATATAGTCTGATTATAGCCATTTGGTAGGATTTTTTATTCATCACTTCAGTGATTCTTTACCTATGACACGCATTTTCCTTAGGGAGGTGTCTTGTAACAAAAAAGGGCGCGTAGTTTTTTTACTTGTAGGTGAGTCAATACCAAAGAAAAAAAAATGAATAAAACAAATTTAGCTACAACCCAAATAAAATATTAAAGGTGGAGCGCGATTGAAACTGGTATGGATACTTGGATCAAAAAATCTGCATATTGCTAATAATATATGTACTTCTCACGTCGATCTCTGAATTGGGTAAACAAGGCACTATATTATAGGGGGTTATACTTAGCATGAATGTGTACGCCGTAGAATAAAAATTATTTTTATTAATTTTAATGCCAAATTGATTGTTTAAATAAAATCATTTTGTTTTTACTTAATTTTATTTTTTACTTTTTAGTATTTCCGCGAATTTAGACAACGTCATTTCGATCAGGAATCGAAGCGGCAACGCTTGTTCAATAGTTTATATTCAGAATTACTACGCTTTACATGCTAACTCTATTTACGCTTATCTCGTATTAATTTAGTACTCATTGAGTCTTTAAACTATCAAAATAAGGGAATAATAATAATCGGAAAAGACAATATAAGACTGACAAATCACACAATGATTATTGCAATCTCCGCAAAAGTTCCTAAGCCCTATTAAATAGAACAAGAACTTTTTGTGAATAACAAGGACTAAAAATGGATATAAAAAAGAATAAATATATGGTAATAATAAAGAAACTATACAATCAAATATAGATCTACAGGGTATACAACTAAAAAGAGTTCAAAAATACAAATGCCTGTGTGCCTGAATTACAGAAGATAATGATCAAACAATAGGAATAAGAGCGAGAATAGCAACAGCAAGAAGCACGTTTATAAAACTAAAAACAATTCTCAGTAACAAAGACCTCAGACTAGAACTAAAAGTAATAGCACAAAGGTGCTATATGCCATAATTAGACTTTAAAGCTGGACACTTAAACAAGAACTGATAAGGAAATTATTGTGAAATCTGACGCTACTTAAAGATGTTTAGGATAGCATAGACACAGAGCAAAGAAACATGGATGTACTGCGGGAAATGTCTAAAGAATACGACATAATAAAAAACCTGAAAATAAGATACCTAGAACAGCTGTATGAGTTGCTTAAACTAATAATACAAGGAAACCATAATAAAAAAAGGAGTATTGGCAGAAAAGGAATCTCACTACAGGAATTTAAGTAACTGATTTAACTGTAATTCAGCAAAACATTCTCGAGAGGCAAGAAATAAAGTAAGAAAAATAATGATGATGTCCAATCTCCGATAGGAGGTGGCACCCGAAAAAGAAGAAGAATTTATCCTTCTTAGAACAGCCGCCGCCCTAAATATACCACGGTATTGTCCACTGCACTTCCCTTCATGTAATGTCGCATTAGATTTCGAGCGATTAGCTTTGTTTATTCACCTTTTTTTAAATAGCAATTACTATTTTATGACTTTTGACGATCCACCCATACAACCAGTTACATTTTATTAATAAAAATAATATTATAGAGAGAATAATTAACAGCACACTCGCCCAACCAATAACTTGACCACCACACCACCGAGACAGACGTTTGTTTATCCTATAGATCACATCTTCCTTGGAATTTTTGTCTTGCTCCTTGCGTTCCCATAAATCTTTGCGTTATACTTTCCTTTTTTAATTTTGCCTAATTACATTTGTTTCTATCAACGAATTATCCTATAGAATTATCATATTGTCAGAACTAGGGCCTGTTGTGTGATTACGAAATAATTTGATAACATTTTTATTTATATTTGTAAAGATATTGATAAATAGTTTGCAGTTTTTTTTTTATTTATTGATACCCACACTGATATATGCTATTCTTTTCCAACTGAATTATTTGAACTAGTTCAACATGCTAATCGATACTTTAACTGGAGAATAAATTAACCGGGCAATAAAACAGATTGTTTACATTATTATGTTATTTTTAATATATAAATAATATCTAAAGACATTTCTGGATCAACATGTTTATAAAGACCTCTTTTTATTGATATAATTCATAAACTTTGCGTATGTAGTAATTTTTAATCCTTAAAAATACACAAAGGAATCATGATAAGCAGAAAAACTGAAAACAAAATTAAATAAAAATATTTTGTGTGTCAAACATCCAAAATGTCCCTCCCTCATCGATCACAAACAACGCTCAAATTTTTCGTTGTTTAAATCTACCAGTACGATAGAAGGTTCCTACTCATATTAAACATGGTACAACACTTCCACAGGTATTAGGCCAGGAAAATTAGTAAAAAGAGAACATGTTCGCGACTGTGCATGCGATAGTAAACTAAACAAAACATAGATGTTTCCTGCATGTGTTTCGTTGAAATAAAGTATCTAATAAAAATTAAAAGTGGAAAAATTGTATTTTTGAGGTTTTTTGCTTATCAGTGAAAGGCACTAGAATTTTAAAAAAATCTTCAATACAAACACTGAAATGAGTTGATCGGATTGTTTGTTGCCGAGAAAAGCTTGGAAAGGCTTATAATTTAGGAATTATTTAAAGAAAAATAACTTTTGCAAGAATCAATGTCACCTTAAGATATTACTAAGAAACATGGGTCATTGAGTTCTTAATAAGTGGTAAAATTTCAAATGCGCAAATAATCAACTTACCATTATTCTGAAGAGCTCTAGTTGAAAAGGAAGACTTGTTTTATTATATTTAATTATTGAATAACCAAAAATTGTATTTATTGGAACGTGGAATGAGGTGTGCTAAGGAACATACAACTGAACCTAGTGCACGGCTTACTAGGGAGCTTTTCTCCTTAAGAAGGAAAGAGCTGTAAGATTGTTGAGAAGGCATTTTTATCTGAGGGACCATCTTCACAAGATCGGTGTCGTAGACGATCCGCCGTGCAGAGAGTGTCTGAAGAAGGATGGAACTGTTGACCATGTCCTCAGAGTGTGCCCAGCACCCAACGGACTGAAACAGAGGACGTTTCGGAGATACAGTTTTATTACTGGAAGTAGTTGGGAAAGTTCAATTAATGAGGCAGCTTGAATTCGTAAAGGCGATCGGCCTCAAATGACCTGCAGCTATGGTGGCACGTGAAGGGCAGAATGAAACCTAGGCATTCATTCAGCCAAAAATTTTATTAACTATATAAGAGAAACTTATTGGAAAAACCTAGTTAGTTTTATCTTATAAACAAAGGAATTAACTTGATAGTAATAAAATTTCAATAAGTCCGACTTTCTTACCTGACAAGCTGGCATTTTTACATGAGAAAAAATAATAATTCTGTCTCATAGGAACCGAAAGAGCTTTTTTGCAAGAAATAACTAAATTTTTGTCCCCCCACATACTATCTTAAGCACGAATAAGGTTGCTATCACAAGTACTGTCGGGGCAATAAACTACTTTCTCTGGATTATATCTAAAGCGGCGAGACTCCTATAAAATGTGGTGTCCGATGCACCGATAGTTTACCGGTTTTTACCTAGTGTTATAAAATCTTCGGTCCTTCCTTACCTTGACTTAGGTGGTGCAATGCTCGTAATATTCATTTTTAGCCACACAAGTGCCATACAATTCTTGACATGTTACCAACCTTAACTTGATAGCCATTGCAGAGATTCACTTTCACATTTTTACTCTTTAACACATCTATTATCTTTCTTGGCACCAACAACGTTCAAGGTGTAAGAGTATGGCTCTGAACTCATATCTGAGTGCAAACTCGAGACTTCCGATTGTATCTATAACAAAGATCCGTTACAGCATTTCTGGTTTTATACAAGCGTTCGAAATTTTCGCCTAATGTGTTAATGAAAAACTTTTTGTAAGATTGTATCGAAGTTATATCATAGCTACAGAAGTTTAAAATTATTTAAAAATCGATGAAATCAAAAAAATATTATTTTCCTATTAACTTTGTTACAATATGCATGTTAATACTTTTTAAACTTGGCATCTTCACCTTTCCGTCAGGAAATCATAGATATTTAAATATTAAAAACAGTAAAAATAAAATCGTTGGCTTAGCGGACGTGAAATGTGTCAATCTGTACTATTCTCGTGTTAAAAAGTGCGGAGCATTCCAAAGTATGGAAAGACTCCGGGTCCGACAGATAGCGACAGCGCTGTTTCGTCCTAATGTGGGACTCGTCAGGCCACCGCAGTCGGTACAAACCATCATCTCGCCTCTGTATCCTATAAAACTGAATTTAAGATTAAAAACAGCAAATAGGACGACAAAGGCGACACTCGATAACACAAGAACCACACAGATTGACAAAACTTGTAAAAACCGCCATGTGGTGGCGCGACGGTGAATAAAAATAGAAATCTGTAAAATCGGATACACAAAACGCGCTGCCCAAAATAATTATTTATTTTCTACTTATTTGGCATTAAAACACACTAAATGGTGCTCTCATAGGAGGATCGTTTGGTGCGACACGTGGCTTTCGTTGCCAATCTAGCAGCAAGCCTAGTTGCTTTGTACCGAATAATGCGACCCCTATCCTTTGGGCAGCGCGTTTTATGTATTCGATTTTACAGATTTCTATTTTTATTCACCGTCGCGCCACCACATGGCGGTTTTTACAAGTTTTGTCAATCTGTGTGGTTCTTGTGTTATCGAGTGAACCATCGAGATGTCGCCTTTGTCGTCCTATTTGCTGTTTTTAATCTTAAATTCAGTTTTATAGGATACAGAGGCGAGATGATGGTTTGTACCGACTGCGGTGGCCTGACGAGTCCCACATTAGGACGAAACAGCGCTGTCGCCATCTGTCGGACCCGGAGTCTTTCCATACTGTGGAATGATCCGCACTTTTTAACACGAGAATAGTACAGATTGGCACATTTCACGTCCGCTATGCCAAAGATTTTATTTTTTCTGTTTCTATATTACACGGACAAGAACTTTATTATTTATTTATTAAAAACAGTCTGTAAAAAAATTATCCTAGTTAACTTTTTTTATTTTATTGTATTGTCATCGCAATTGTATTTACATGAAAAATTTCGAATCAACTATACTACCAGGAGTAGCTGAAAAATCGATTATAAAAATTGACTTATATTCCTTTGTGGTTGCAGAGGCACGATGCTACATAAATATTTGTGTGTACAGGAATTTTTATTGAGGACAAACTACGCAGCTCCTAAATATGAAGCAGTCTGAAGACAAGAGGGCTTAAGAATCTACAATAGTACAGTATGTCAACCATAGACCAGGAAGACTGCATAACAATGTAAATACCTTGTCAAGAAGATCATGTAAGGAAGAATGTTAGCACTGTAGCAAAATAGAACGAAGAGAAGGGATTCCTATTCGGAGACTCACTGCTGACATTGATCCAGAATGAAATATAGCTCAGATGAGAAAAGACCAACTTGAAGAAAATGATCTTTAACTTACAGAAAATATATGAAAGTCGTCCTAGCTGGGAAGAGAGGACTGACATTTAAGGCACTTTGGACTAAATGGAACTTGTTTATTGAAGACCGGTTCTGAGAAGATCCTAGGAAAATGCCGATGGCAAAGAAATCAAAACTCAGTTGATAGTACCCAGAAAAATTCACAATGGAAAGTCTGATGATCATTTAGAGGTTAACAAAACTCTGGACAAATGTCGAGAAAGATTTTACTAGGTTAACTACTATCAAGATATAAAATCATGGTGTAAACAATGCTCTAAATGTGCAGCTATCCAAGGTTCAAGCATAAGATCTAAGGGAAAAATGAAGAAATATAATGGCGCAGAAACAGATAAAGACAATAAATACATCTTGGTAGTTATTGATTACTTAGGAGGCGTCGAGAGTAGTCTTAATCAACAATGTGTTCAGCCGATTTGGAATTCATTTGAAGCTATATTTTGACCAAGGACGTAATTTTGAATCCAAACTTTTTCAAAAGCTCTGCGAATCACTTAGCATCCGTAAAACTAAGAAAATAGCTTTAAATCCTCAGTCAAATGGAATGGTTGAACGATTTAGTAGGATCATTGAAAAGCACCTCTGACAGGTTTTAGAGAGATATCAGAAAGATTGGGGCAAATATTTACCAATTTTCTTAATGGCCTCCTGATCCATAGTTCATGAAATTACCGTAGTTATTCCTACCAAGGTCTTATTTGGAAAGTAACTTAGATTGCCTGGAGACATAATATTCGGTTTCTTAACTGATGGCAGTATGGAGATTGAAGAATGATTAGATGCCTTACAAGAGAAGTCGCGAGAAGTTCATGAACTAGTTAGAAGGTGATAGAATTTAATTATGGAATCCACATAGGAAGAAAGTTAAATCACCTAAATTCATGCCAGCATGGGAAGGATCACACACTGTTCTGAAAAGAATCAGTGGCATTCCTTATGGAATCCAACAAAATCCCAAGACCAAAATGAAAGCAGTACACTCCCACAGGTTGAAACCATACCACGGAAGTATCGAAGCTTATTGGGACGATCAGAATTAGGAGGGAGCAGTGTAGTGAAGGACTAAAAGAATATTTTGATGCGTCCTTATAGAAATATTATTTTAATGCATTCTTACAGAAATATTATATCGATGAATCATCATTGATTAGTCATATTTCTTGTAATTTCTATACTTGTATTCTCATATATTTTATAGATTCTATAGGCATATAAGTAAGAATTGGATATGAGTAGTTAGTTTCGTTTGTATTTGAATGTGAAAGAATTAAGTAGTTATTAAGGGGTTGTTATTTAGTAGTTAAAAGTGTATTTGAACTCAGTGAGCAAATATAAGAGAGAGAAAATCATAACAATTTGTTTCTTCACTGAAATAACTTTTTTAAGGATGTATATCTTTTTATTTTTAAATTCTCTGATACGAATTTTTTATGGTATTTGTGTATGTACGGATTTTTAAAACCCCTAAATAACTGCAATAACTGCATTTATTGGAACTTAACTTCTGATGTATTTCAGGAAACACATCACTCTTATTTATTTATTTATTTTTTTGCTTGTAATAGCGATAAGGAAAAACCCAACTGACTGCAAAAAGTGAAAACATGTTGTTTCTAATGGATTTTTTTCATTTCTGATAACACTAATTAACTGACAGAATGCGAAATAGTCTGTGTGGACTATTAATTCTATGTAAATATAATCAATAGACAATTGCAATTGTCGATTTATTCTTAAAGGGAGAGCACATGATGTAAATTGTCATAAAAAAAATTATTTACTGATGATAGTAGCTTTGCAAGAGAGGTATAACAAATTTACATCATGAAAATGTTTATACAATAAAGGGTGAGCATTATCAACATTTATTTAAAATTAAGGTATGGGCAAGGATAGATTTATAATTGGTCCCGTCATAGTATCACCTCGTTTAAATGATTTGAATTATCTAGAACACCTAGTAAATTTACCAAATTTATTGGAAGATCTTCCACTGACTACTAGATAAAATATATGGTTCATGCACGATGTTGCACACTAACACTTCACATTAAATGATAGAAATCATCTAAATGAGAATTTTCAAAATCGGTGGATCCTATAAACTGGCCACCTCTCTCACCGAATTTAATACATATAGAAAACCTTCTACGGGAAACTCTTAAACAGATGGTAAACTATAGATCTGAAAACACTGAAGAAGACTTGTGGACACGAATGCAAAATTCAGTAAACACTTTCTTCCGAATTCACTAATATGGTCTAACCTTAAACTCATTTCAAATTAACAGCAACTTGCTTAAACTGACAAGAGCAACAACAAGTCAAGCAAGTTTTAAACCTTAAAAATACAAGGATAAAAAAAATGATTTTCTCTTATTACTAAACCGGCAACAACGGAGAATTTTACTTACATTCGGGATACAACTACGTGTTTTACATATTTTAAGCTTTTATCAAAAGATTATTATCCGTTATTTGTTGAGGTATATAAATTATGACAATATCAAACGTAAAACAAAACTTGACGTGGCTAATTGTGAATTTGACTGTTTATGTTTAGATGTAGAGATGATGAAAAGGGTGCAATTGAGCTTTCTCCGTAGAATTAATCTTTATGTACATAAAAACAGAGATCATTTTGAACATTTACCTAGAGTTTAATACCATATATCAATACAAACAGTACCTATTGATCAAACGTCTTAGATATCAGTGTGCTTGATACATTTAGTTTAAAATATTTTGTTGGTATCGGAATATTGATCAGGCTGGTGAAACTTCTCTCTAGATCCGATTTTGAATTATTTTTTATGTAGATTTTCTGTCCTAGATATATATATATATATATATATATATATATATATATATATATATATATATTAAAAATAAACAAATTCACGGTCTATATATTTGAAAAAGTTGTTTTATTCTCCTTACGACCGTTAAGGAAGGGGACAGACAGTATATTCTCTGCGAATTCCACTCTGGTTCACTCTCCATACTAGTTTCGACCACCTAATGGTCTCATCAGTGGAGCTGTAACGAACCGAGAGTAAAATGCACAGAAAACAAATGTCTACTTAAAATCCCCATATCGTAAAGTATCGGCAGGATATTACCTGCAGAACTTGATGCCGGACTGCTATCTTAAACAGTACAAACGTACATCTGAATATACCCCGGAGCGGTAGGAAATTTATTAAAAATAAACAAATTCACGGTCTATATACCGCTCCGGGGTATATTCAGATGTTCGTTTGTACTGTTTAAGATAGCAGTCCGGCATCAAGTTCTGCAGGTAATATCCTGCCGATACTTTACGATATGGGGATTTTAAGTAGACATTTGTTTTCTGTGCATTTTACTCTCGGTTCGTTACAGCTCCACTGATGAGACCATTAGGTGGTCGAAACTAGTATGGAGAGTGAACCAGAGTGGAATTCGCAGAGAATATACTGTCTGTCCCCTTCCTTAACGGTCGTAAGGAGAATAAAACAACTTTTTCATATATATATATATATATATATATATATATATATATATATATATATATATATATATATATACGATTCAGTTTGGTTTATTTTTCCGTTTTCTTATAAGATTACTTCAATACTTTTTCAAAGTCGTTTGTCATATATTTTGTTTTTTCCAAGTTTATTTTTAGACCGATTTCTTCTAATTTCAGATTTAATTCTGTTGACATCTCATTTAGTTTTTCTTTGCTATTTGCTATCAAGTTGACATCGTAAGGTACTCTTAATTAGTTTACTTTTTCTCTATCTGATGTCATACCTTTGTCATTCCATCGTAGTATTCGAAACATATCTTCCAGAGTCAAAGTAAAAAGTTTTAGAGACTTTAGAGATATCAAATCTCCCTGTCTCACTCCTCGAAATAATTTGATTTTTTCGGTCTTCGATTAGGTTTTTATTTGTGATGTAGTATTTGCATATACAATATGTATTTTGCATATGAGTCATCGATCCTGTTGTTTCTTAAGGCATTTAAAATAATCCATATGTCTATTGAATCGAACATTTTTTTGTAATCTACCATAAAAACCCATATTGTTATGTTGTACTCGGTCACCACTTCGATTAGAATTCCCATTGTTTATAGGTAGTCTAAAGTATTATATACTCCTCGGAAATACGCTTGTTCTCTGGGTTGATAAATATCAATCTTGTTTGTTAGATGTTATGTTATAATCCTTATAACCGACAATTATCTTTTAGGTCTGTAGTTTTCTAATTTGCATCTGTTTCGACTTTTGAATATGACAATTACTAAAGCGTTTAATCAAACTAATGATATTTTGTGCATTTCATTTATTTATCAAATATAATCGCCAGTAATTTTATTGTTGTCTGTTTTCCGTATTCTACAACTTCTATCATGATGTAGTCTTCTCTCTGAGCTTCCCTAATTATTATATTTTTTATAGAGTATCTTATTTCTTCATTCGTTATCTCCGGTATTTCTTGAACTTGACATTTCTTACCATAACCCTGTTTGTTTCGTCCTTTCCCAGTGGTTGTGCTGTTTTCTATGTATGTGCGTAGAATTGGGGTCTGTACACTGCGACGTGGTAGATCTATTGTGCCCTCCTACTAACAAGTCATAAGAGTTACCTTATGGACTAGAGCAGATCATCCAGTCCTATTTCCCTCAGTAACCTTAGGATGTTGGACGGCTTCAAGGTAGATAGCTCCAGTTCGAGATTCTTGAGGTGTCTCTTCAGATGGCAATGCCCCGTCAGGACCCTTGTCAGAACTCTGAGTTGGTTTTTACATAAGCTCATGCATTCTTTAAATCTCTTTTGGTCATAGTTCCCAAGAAATATTTTCGCTTGTCTCAATCCTTGCAACCCCGTCCAATAATTAGATCCCCGCTTTCTTTTTCTATCTTTAGTTTTTCCAGCATTACGCTACTGATTCCACAGAAAGACTCTTGACTTAGAAATGGTCTCAGCCCTTTTCCTCGAGAGCATGTCTATTATTTCATTCCTCTCTCTCTCTCTCAGTGTGTCCCGATACCCTCATAAGGGTGGTTTTATTATTCTTACTCAAATTAATTAATTCTCTAGGTATTCTCTGACCATCTTGGAGCTAATAACTTGGAAGCTCAGCGCACTGATGACTGCTTGACTATCCAATATGATGATAATCTCTTGATCGTGAGAGATTTTTTCTTTGTTGAATTTAATAAATTTTCTAATGGCATGTATTTCTGCCTAGAAAATGATTGGTGACTTACCCAAGCTTTCGTAGTATCTGGTGCCGGGTCCATAGACCTCTAGTTCCCTCCATTGTGTTGGAATCATCTGTATATCATACAATGGATTTCTTGTTGAGATTTTTAATGGTATAACTTTGTGCCTCATCTCTCATCATCCTATAAATTGTCCTCTTCGTCATACTCTCTATAGGTATATGTAGAGGTGTCAGGTTTAGGATTACTTCCATGGTGGTCGTTTGGCAGGTTTCCATTGCCCCAAGCTAGTTTTTAAACTTTCAAGAGGTTAGCTCTCGTATTAACCAAACTGGTTCTTTTGCTTCAAATCACAGTGTACATCCACTGCAGGATTTTTGGGTTTGTATTCCATCTTTTTCCCGCAAAGATTCTACAGACAGTCAAGACTGTCGTAGCCTTGTTAATCACTCTTTTTCGTGCTTGTTCCAGAGGAGTTTATTATCTAGGATCAGTCCCAGATATTTAACCTCTGACTGCCACTCAATAACATTTTTTTTTCTTATGAAGGCTGCTAGGGTGGTTATGGTGGGATTGATGTTTCGTCCCATCATCTGGTACCGTTCCCTAGTGTATTCAATTCTTCTTTGAATTATGCATTAGGGTTTTCTAGAATTTGCCACTTATGATCACGACCACGTCATCGCCATAGCCCTGACAAGATATGCCGAGGTCAGTCAGATCACAGAAGAGTCGATCTACAATTAAGCTCCTCATAAGTGGAGAGGCTAGTTCCCAATGAAGGCATCCTCTGGTGGCGACAGTGTCCTGTCTTACTCTGTTTCTGCTATTCTAGTGAAGAGAAGTCGTGCTATCCATTTGGATGTTGTTTCTTCTACTCCCCTGTTGTCAACTTCTCTTGACTACCTCATGTGAAGTGATGTCAAAAGCCTCTTCTATATCAAGAAAGGTATCTATTACCGTTTTCTTACTGTTTAGTGCTTCTTGTATCTCAACTGTTAATTGTGTCCGTGCGGTTCCCGTAAACCTACTCGCTTGATATACATGTTAATGAGGATAAAGTGGCGCCTGTTCAAGAATTTCTTTTCTGATATAATTATCTACTGCTTTCTCCATCGGTTTTCAAATAAAACTATGTGAGACTGATGGGTCGCAGGGATTTAGGGTGTGTAGTATCCTTTTTCCCCGCTTTTGGAATGAAGGTAATTCTAGATATTTCTGATATATAGCAGTTCCAGGCTACTTTGATTGGTGCGTACTATATGTGGTAAAATCTCTTCCTGCCCTCGTTAGAGCAGGATCGGGATTATTCCATCAACTCCTGGAGTTTTAAATGGTTGGAAGGTATTCATTGCCCGTTTTAAACGACCGCTAGTGCATTTGTGTCTGGCCATTGCTATAGCTTTTCTGGTGGGTCTTTCGCGATGTTCTATTATATTATTCGCGAAGCTAGGCTCGCTCCTCGAAATAATTTGATTTTTTCCATCCTCGATTAGGTTTTTGATTTGTGATGTAGCATTTGCTTATATAATATATATTATATGAGTTTTGCATATTAATTATCTATCCTGTTGTTTCCTAAGGCATTTAGAATGGTCAATATTTTTATTGAATCGAAGGTTTTCTTGTAATCTACCATAAAATTCCATAATATTATGTTGTACTCGTTCGTCTTTTCGATTAGGATTCCCATTGTTTATTAGTAGTTTAGAATGTTATATTCTGCTCAGCAACTCACTTGTTCTCTAGGTTGATAAATATCAAACTTGTTTGTTAGATGTTATGTTATAATCCTTGTAACGACAATTAGCTAATAGGTCTGTAGTTTTCTGATTTGCATCTGTTTCGTTTTTTGAATATGAAAATTACTAAAGGTTTAATCAAACTCATGTTATTTTGTACATTTTCATATATTTATCAAATATAATCGCCAATAATTTAATTGTTAGTTGTCCTTCGTATTCTATAACTTCTATATTTATTTGGTCCTCTCTCTAAGCTTCT
This sequence comes from Diaprepes abbreviatus, assembly GCA_034092305.1. NCBI lineage: Eukaryota > Metazoa > Arthropoda > Insecta > Coleoptera > Curculionidae > Diaprepes > Diaprepes abbreviatus. The sequence continues at coordinate 22,061 of JASJET010000004.1, forward strand.
AAACTAATTGCGCAAAGTTTAAGAACCACTGACCTAAATTTTGAATTCATTTGTAACTAATGGGATTTATATTTCTATTTTAGATTAATTACAAAATATTTCCCAAAATTACTATATAATTATTTACTCATTAAATTAAGTGTTGTTTGTGTTTTTGCAGTAAACAACTTAATGTACTATGTCACAGTTTTAGAAATCAACTTAATTTTATATTTAGGCAAGAGTAATTCACAGCTTTAGCAACCAAGATATACAATATTACTTCAATAATATTGTAAGGGACTTTATAGCATTATGCATTTCACTGTATTAGTTTGTGTTTGTATTTTGTTGGGTTTTAGGTTTATTTCCCGCCAGTTATTAATTTATTTTACCTTTTGTAAATTTTCTCATGAGACGTCGATGAAAGAAGGTTTGGAACTTTTCAGTAAATTCTATTTTCTTATTTGGACATGGAACGCCTATGACAGAAGGTCTAGAAATCGCCAGATTACTCCTTTTTCTTATTTTAATTACACCGTGTAATATGAAAATCCCTCTAGAAAATTAGAGAATCTAAAGGGTATATAAAGCGTCCAGAGCGACTTTTGGGGACAGCTTATTTTCAGACGTCGTAGAAGTAACTTGAATTTTGGCAAGTGTCAGAAATTGCAAAGTTGAATAAAAGGTTAAAAATAATTTTGTGTTTATCAATATCGGCCATCCGGGACAAATTGGTGTCAGAAGTGGGATCAAATCCAGAAGAGGTCAGGTCATGTTAGAAAATTTAAAAAAGTGAATTGAAATTGTATGACAATAGAAACTAGAAAGCAGAAAACGAAAATTAAAGAGCAGCTTAAAACTAGTTTAAATCAGGTACTAATAATGATACAAGACATGAAAAGAAGTCAAGGAGAGATGAAACAAGAATTGAAAGAAGATATGACAAAAAATCAGGACGATATGATACAAGAATTAAAGAAACGCCAAAATTACATGAAACAAGAATTGATGACACTGAAAACAAGCCAAGACGATAAGAAACATGAACTAAAGACAAGCCAAGATGATATGAAACAAGAACTGATGACACTGGAAACAAGTCAACGAAACATGAGCCATGAATTGAAAGAAGACATTAAGAAAAATCAAGAAGGAATAAAACAAGGACTAAAAGCAAGCCTGAAGGACACGAGACAGGAACTTAAAACAAGTCAAAAAGATCTGAAACAAGAAATGAAAGAAGAACTAAAGGTAAGATACCTTGGCTTACCTATGTTCGTAAATTCGAAGCCGCCGCCACCAGCAATAACTAGAGTTCACCTGGAAGGCTCGTGCTCTTGTTCTAGCATTGCGAGGTGAAGCTATGGAGGTCCTACGTAACATTCCTGAAGAAAAACAGGATGATTACGAGTTTATTGTTATTTTTCTGGAGCTACGCAACGGGGAAGCCCATCTTAAAGAAGTTTATAAGGCTCAACTTCAAGGAAGAAGACAAAAATATAGCGAAATTCTGCAAGAATATGAGGCGGATATAATGAGGCCAATAAATTTAATTTACCCAACATATCCGGAAGAAATGAAGCAAGAGTTAGCAGTAAATAGTTTTATTGAAGGTTTACGCGACCCAGAAACAAGTCCAATGCTAAGAACGGCCCGACTGAAGAAACAAACACACCTCAAGGAACCAAGGAAGAATTTAAGAAAAGTCAACGTTTCCCAAAATTATCGCAAGACTAACGTGAAATTCTTTATGAAGCTAATGCAGAATATGTAAGAATTTTGGAACAAAAAAAAACATGTGACAACAACAACACAATCTTCCGTAGGAAAAATAGAATTCGATATTGGAAGTGTGGCCAAGAGCGGCATGTACAAAGCAGTACTGCTCCTGATAGTAATCAAAATCAGGAAAACTCCCAGTAACCAGCCTAAAGGGGCGAAAGCTGGCTAGATGCTACCAAGCCCCAACAACAATAACAATTAAGGTATTCCGACTGCAAAACAATTGTTCCAGCTTGGTAGTACGCTGAAAGTTAAGCGGTTGGGTATATGAAATGGTATTAAATACTGGTTCTACTCACACCATTGTAAAGCCGAACATCGTGGGTCAATATAGAATTGGTTTTTCGGAAAAGCATTATGTCCCACAAACCGCCAACGGCGAAATAATACCGATGAAAGGGGTACATGAAGCGGAAATAACCCTGAGAAGCGCCACTTTCAGTTATTCTTGCTGATATTTTGGACGAAGTAATACCAGGACTAGATGTCATGGAATACCAAAAGCTTGTGCTTCATCTTCCACAACTAGAACTGCGAACTAGAAATTAAAAAATTGTTATGAATCTACCAATCGTAAAGCGTCGATTTGGGAAGTTGTACTTCTTGAAAATGCGATGTTACCGCCAAGTGCAGAATGCATAGTAAAAGCAAAGATGAAGTGGTTTTGGTTGAACCAATTCATGATTGCTCGTTGTATGCAAAAGAAATTCTTCCTGCAAGAACATTGATCGAGAATAAAAGAAGCACTATATTTGCCAAGATGCTGAACTTTAAGGATTATCCTCAACAGATCAAAACAGGTGACAAGATTGCTACATGTCAACCTGTCGACATGAGAGTTATCGTTACAACCTGAAAAATTACCTGGTAGGTAACCTAAGGTACGTAAAGACCTAGTAGTATATCAACACCTCTATTGAACTAAGTACAGGTGGCTAGACTGGAAGATCTTTTATTAAGAATTCAGAATGTTTCCTGATTATCTGATAGCGACTTGGGAAGGGCCAATGTAGTCGAGTATCGAATAAATTCTGGAGAAGCAACTCCATTTAAACAAGCTTCAAGGAGAATACCGTTAACAAAACGTGACGAGGTGGACAAGATGTGCAGAAGCAACGCATTATAGAACATTCCCAAAGTCCATGGGCATCCCCAGTTGTACTAATTAAGAAAAAAGATACCTCAACTAGATTCCTGTCGACTTCAAAAGATTTAATGATGTCACAAAGACAGACAGTTTTCCTTTACCTCGTACTAATGATACTCTACACATTAACGGGATCAAAATTGTTTTTCATATTGGATTTAAAAAGTGGCTAATGCCAGATATAGTTTCATTCAGAGGATAAAGAAAAGTCCGCCTGTAATGGAATGAATCTTAGATGGCCTAACTTGGAAAACATGCCTAGTATACCTAGATGACATCATAATTCTGGGAAAAACATTTGATGATCACCTGAAAAATGTCGAAGATGTATTTCAAAAACTGAGAAGTGCACAATTAAAGCTCACTCCGAAGAAATGTCAATATTTTCAGAAAGAAGTAAAATACCTGGGATATATAATCACTGAAGCTGGTGTACGATCCAGAGAAAACGGAAACCATTCAAGGTTTACCAGTACCAAAAAACAAGCACGAACTAAGAAGTTTTCTGGGTTCTTGTACTTACTATAGAATAAAAAAAAATAAGGACACTGTCGGTGGTTGTGGCGTTAGCAAAAAATCGGACTGCTCTTCATCACATCTATCATTCATTGCTTTGTCCGCTTTTTCCTACACTTGCTTCATGTGCCATGCCTTGAAAACCGCAAAAGTTAAGAGGTCAATATGAGTTGCGTTCAGCAACATTTCTTCTTGGTATGTAATAATCAAAATCATTGCATAGACAAGTGAAACTGAAGTTTTGTGGCCGGAAAACACCTTTTAACTCAATTTTTACTAAACACATTGACTAGTACACTGAATTGTTGTAACGAACTTTGAAGAGCTGGAACAGCTAGTCTGCTTTTATGCCAATTCTCCCCATCACAGCCGCTTCATTCCTATTGTTCGCTGCAAGGGAGGTATTAAAGTATGTCACAGACAAGGTCGAGGTCAACGTAGGCGTCAGTATCAGAATCATTTTCAAGATTATAAGCTTCTCGGATTTTGCCCTTTGCAAGGTTATTTTTCAATAGTAACAACAGTAGATTCAAACATCATGTTGCCTACTGATAAACAATATATAGGCATATTCATAGGGCTTTTTTTTAATTATTTTTATTGCAAAAGAAAAAGTATTTGCTGATGAAATGATGAAGTATACAATTCCAATGATTCTTGATAATTTTATAAATGAACCACCTAGAGGTGAATACTTATTGATGTTCACTTTCACATACAAAATTTTCACCAGAACCTACCCTGCAAAATGACAAAATTATTTTTTAATCTGTAAAACTTTATATTGTAAAAATGTATTTATAACATGAGATTTTTAAAATTTTTCAAGTACTTGGATCAAATTCATCTGATTGAAATTTCAACTTTAAACTGTAAAATGAAAACTGGCCATTAAATCTAGTGTGGAGCCTTTGAAAATATTAGAATTCTTTTTCTATTCTAATTCTACAATACTCTTTACTCGACCAGCAGCACAAGAAATATTCCCATTCATTTTTTAAAGAAAAACTGACAAGACCCCAATACTAGTCATGAATTTACTACATAGGTGACGAAACGAGTACGACTTTCAGACAGTAGAACGTAAAATCAAGAGACGCATCTAAATTATATTAAATAAATCTCTATTTTTTTTACTGTCTTGGGTGAATTTGAAATGTAAGACTTAATTTGTATATAGTATGATATATGACTATAATCAGGATTCAAGAAGCTTTCCAAACGTTTAATAAGGAATAAAGTTCAGTAACTGAATTCGTAGTTGTTTTGCAGACAGCAATACTGCAATCACTTAAATGTATCACCCTGTATGCTTTATCAATTTTTACAAAATATATGTTAATCTAGTCTATAAAAACAGACATAAGTTTATAAATTCTATTAAAATAATCAGAAGAATTATTACATTTTTGCGTTGCTAGATAATATAAAGACACAAACATTTTAACCGATTACAATAATCTACTAATTGATCTTAAGTAAACACAGTGCGATTACAAAAATGTTGTTTTGTTGATATATTGAGTTAATTTAAAAAACCCATTTTTTTGGTTGTTGTTATATAATATAAGGAACACGAGTTTTAGTATTTAATAAAAGGCCTTCGAAAGAAGGTATTCAGATTAAATACAGTTAATAATTTATTTCGATCACTCTAATGCATGTATATATATATATATATATATATATATATATATATATATATATATATATATATATATATATATATATATATAACAATTTTAATATTTAATTAAAGGTCTTCGAAAGAAGGTATTCAGATTAAATACAGTTAATAATTTATTTCGATCACTCTAATGCATGTATATATATATATATATATATATATATATACATATATATATATATATATATATATATATATATATATATATATAACAATTTGACGTTTCACCCTTTATTTAAGGCATCTTCAAAAATTTTTTGTTTTTTTATTTATTGATCTTCCTAAAAATATTTTTTATATAATTAAAAACATTCATACACAAACATATTTACAATTTAAAAAAACAAACAAACATTTAAAGTTCTAATCAAATTTTTAAAATAGTTTTCAATTTTACCAGTACATACCTTGACATTTTGCTTATTTATTAATAATGAATTGAAATTTTTATATCGTCTATTTAGGTACTTAGGATACATAGAATGCGAGTGTGTCTTATTTTTTATATTTTAACAATGAACCAAAAAGAAGCGAAAGAAAGCATACATTTAATTTTATGTTTAAGAGGATATTCAATTTTTGATTTATTAGCAGGATCGAATACTTAATATTTTTCTTTAAATTAGGTGGGTGTAAATGTGTTCTGTCGTTAACAGTGTTTTTATCTTTTTTAATTTCTATCATTTCCTTTATCTACCATTTTTGATAACTCATATCTTTGTTTTTAATTATGGTATTGTTATAGTCGAAGGTATGTTTTTCATCCTGTGTGTGTTTGTTGAACGTTTTTCATATATTTATGGCTATTCAATTTGTTCTTTAGCAACTGGCTTGTCATACCTTTATATTTTTTGGGACAATTTGAGCAATGGATCGAATATACTACATTTGACTTATTCATGAGAGGAGTTTTACTTGTTAATAGTGTATTTAATTTATTATAAGACCTATGATCCTTAAAATGTGTTTTATTTATTTATTTATTTTTGCTGACAGTTCACTAGTAGAAGGTAATGCTACATATTTTAGTTATTTATGTTCTATGTTTCTTGTTGTTAGGTTATTATAAAATTTACATTTTCGTTTATTAATTATTTCGGTGATCGTCTTTTCATTGAAATTATTATTTATTAGTGAATTTTTCACTTCCTGTAGTATTTTTCGTCGGAATTCTGGAGACGTTAGAGAGATGGCACGATCAGACAGACCGATTATAACGTTATTTTTGTGAGTTGTTGAGTGATTTGAGGAACAGTTTAGATATCTGCCCGACCAAGTTGGTTTTGTGTACTATTCAGTTAAAATTTTGTTTTTTCTGCGTATAAGTGTATATCTAGAAAATTTATTTTATTATTACTTTCCTCTTCGGACGTGAATTGTAATTTTTCGTTGAAACTGTTAAACTCTTGGAAAATTTCATTTATTTTATCCTGTGGCACGGCTTTTATGCATTCATCGACAAACCGTTCGAAAAATATTATATTAATTTTTAATTTTTCTGAAACATTTTTCCTTTATTCTATTACTAACTACACTGTTTGTAAAATGTGTTTTCATACTGATCGTAATTTGTGTTTAGGACGAGATCAACAGCATCCATTAAGTTGTTTTTTGATAATGATGTATGTTTCTTTAAACTTTCCCATTTTTCTGCAAAAATAGTATGGACAAGTTGATTTGGTATGTTTGTATATAAAGATATAACATCTAGCGAAATGAGCCGGTAATTTTTGGGTAGATTTACTGTATCAATAAATTTTTTAAAAGCGAATGAATCTTTAATAAAAAAATCGTTTTTTCCTGTAATATTTGAAATGCAGTCCGATAAGAATTTTGATAAACGATAGAATGGCGATTATACACAAGAAACAATAGGTCTTAGTGGTATATCATGTTTATGCAATTTTGGTAGGCCGTATATTTTTGATGGAATAGCATTGTGAATGGTTAGCCTTTTTGCATCTTTTTCGGTTAGTTTTTTTGCATTGAGTAATTTTTTTATGAAGGTATTATTTTTCTTTTAATATAAGTTTGTTGGATCACTTTTAATATTTTTATATATATTTTCGTCCTTTAGTAAGTTGTTCATTTTTGTCTCATAATCTGTTTTGTTCATAACTACTGTTTTATTGCTTTTATCGGGCTTTAGAACAATAATTTGTGGGTTATCTTTTATAAATGTTTTTGTTCGATTTAATTTCTTTGTTAAATTTTTTTGGAGGCTGTAACTTTATATTGTTTTGTGTCTTATTTTGATTTTATGATTAATTATAACATTAGTCACTTCAGCTCTCATTGTGTCCTTCTTGTCATCTGGTTCATTGCTAATAGTAGATTCAATTGAGGCTATATATTCCACAAACACACACAAGATGAAAAACATACCTTCAATTATAACGATACCATAATTAAAAACAAAGATATAAATTATCAAAAACTGCAGATAAACGAAATTAAAAAAGATAAAAACACTGTTAACCACAGAACGGATATATAAAATTTGAGCCACATTTACACTAATTTAAAGAAAAATATTAAGTATTCGATCCTGTTAATAAATCAAAAATGAATATCCTCTTAAACATAAAATTAAATGTATGCTTCTTTCGTTTTTTTTTGGTTATTTGTTAAAATATAAAAAATAGAACAAACTCGCATTCCATGTATCCTAAGTACCTAAATAGACGATATAAAAATTTCATTTCATTATTAAAAAATGTCAAGGTATATACTGATAAAATTGAATACTTTTTTTTAGAAATGTGATTGTTTTTTAAAGTTGTAAATATGTTTGTGTATGAATGTTTTTAATTATATAAAAAATATTTTTAGGAAGATCAATAAATAAAAAAAAACAATAAATTTTTGAAGATGCCTTAAATAAAGGGAGAAAGGTCAAATTGTTTTTGATGTTTTATTAAATAAAGAACCTAAAGCCAAGAAAAACAAAATGATATATATATATATATATATATATATATATATATATATATATATATATATATATATGTTTATGCGGCTTTCACGGATTCCTCTGTGTAAGAAGCAATAGCAGTGAATTTATCCATATTATGCCGTTGTAGTGCTGAAATTACATTCAGCAAACATACAACTATATGCAGCTCCGTATATGAATAAAGTAAAATGCGAACAGTAAATGTAAACTTCTCTCTATCATATCCTTTCTTTATTAGAGGTTGTCCATCAGGCGGGAGGTCGGCGAAGCCGCGTTCAGTATTTGCATGCTTCCTTCCGATCTGTCCTTTGCACAGCTAGGTGCATGTCAGTACCCTGATGAGTCTAGGGAAACATGTACCTCTGCCGTATCACTGTGGCGGGGAGGGTAAGTTTCTTTTTTAACTTTCTTCTCAGTATGGTGGACCAGGTAGGCCATCGTCTCGATAGCAGTGGAATAGGATAAATTGTGTTCTACAACAATTTATTCTAACTGTGCAACCTCTAACACAGAAAGGATATGATGGAGAGAAGTTTACATTTGCTGTTCGCATTTTACTTTATATATATACAGGGTGATTCAAAAATCGATCACGAAACTTAAGGGGGTGATTCTACTTGACAAAATAAGGGTAGAGCTTCATATAATTTTTTTTCAAAATGTCATTCGTTTTCGAGTTACAAGCCGTCCAAGTTCAAGTTTTTATTTTTTGTTTTTTGAATTACTCGCTTACAGGAAAACCGATTTGACTAATATTTGAAAGATAGGCTAAGTCTTCTGTGCTTCATCATTTTAGTAACAATTCACATTGATTGTTTGCCGCTAGAGAGCACTTTACCTACATTGAAAATTGTTTTTTTGTCATAATTTTTTAGTGTTGACAGCTACAGTAGTTTTTGGCATAATTTCTGAAAGACTGATGCCAGGCCTTTAAAAAAGGTGCTCTTTATTTACATCGCTAAACCCAACGGTTTAGACGTAAATCACCCTTAAAAATTAAGTGGTAAATTTACTTTTCTCATTTCATTACCACCAGCTACCAGGTAAATAGCTATCAAAGTATACTAGAGCTGTCAGTTTAACATCAAATAAATTCGCTTTTTAAACTATTTAATTTATAATCTTAAAATAACTAATAATGGCTAATCAGTAAATATTCATATTATGGATTATTGCGATATACATTTAATTGATAAAAATTAATGAAACAGTACTAAACAAACTAAAAAAGATTCTCAAAATGTCCCCCATTTTCTTCCATACATTTCCTAACACTCTTCAAAAAATGTCGCCTAACTCGATGAAAAATTTCTGGTGTTTCTTTAATAATTTGGCACTTTTCGATTATCCTGAAGCGAAGATCCTCGACGTTGATTACTGGAATATCGTACACCAATTGTTTCAAATGACCCCAAAAGAAAAAATCCATAGGATTAAGGTCTGGTGACCTCGCTGCCCATGCCAATGGTCCACTTCGTCCTATCCATCGCTCAGGATACGTTGCATTCAAATACTGTCGGACACGTATACTAAAGTGGGGCGGAGCTCCGTCTTGGAGGATCCACATGTTGGCCCTTACTTCCAATGGCACATCTTCCAGATACAATGGGAGACGATTTTGGATAAAATCTAAGTATACGTCACCAGTTAATGGGCCATCAAAGAAATGAGGACCAATAAGGTAATCTCCTATTATCCCTGCCCACACATTTAGTGAAAATCTACGCTGATGTTTCGTTTCTACCACATTGTTTGGGTTCTCGTAAGCATATGTGTGGATGTTGTGTAGATTTGTTATGCCATCACGAGTGAAACCAGCTTCGTCAGTGAATAATATGACGCCAATTAATCGATTATCGTGTTCATACTTAGCTAGGATCTGATTGCACATTTCCAACCGTCTCGGCCGATCATCGTCATAAAGAGCCTGCACCTTTTTTGAATGAAACGGGTAGAGTTGTTCTTCTCTTAGTATCCTTCATGAACTAGCCTGACAGAGCCGCACTTCATTCCCAATTTTTCTAGTACTAATACCTGGATTATCTTCAATAATTTCAAGCACTCTTTCTTCTTGTTGCACGTTTCTAGCAGTTCTAGGTCTTCCCCTATTTCCATTATAACTTTTAAAGGAACCACATGTTTGAGCATGAGGGATATTTCTTTCCGGATAACTCTCCATATAATATCTTCTTGCCAACTCTGCATTACCATTTGCTTTTCCATAACAAAAATGGATATCACAATATTCGATATTTGAATATTGGTGATTAGCCATTATTAGTTATTTTAAGATTATAAATTAAATAGTTTAAAAAGCGAATTTATTTGATGTTAAACTGACAGCTCTAGTATACTTTGATAGCTATTTACCTGGTAGCTGGTGGTAATGAAATGAGAAAAGTAAATTTACCACTTAATTTTTAAGGGTGATTTACGTCTAAACCGTTGGGTTTAGCGATGTAAATAAAGAGCAGTCTTTCAGAAATTATGCCAAAAACTACTGTAGCTGTCAACACTAAAAAATTATGACAAAAAAACAATTTTCAATGTAGGTAAAGTGCCCTCTAGCGGCAAACAATCAATGTGAATTGTTACTAAAATGATGAAGCGCAGAAGACTTAGCCTATCTTTCAAATATTAGTCAAATCGGTTTTCCTGTAAGCGAGTAATTCAAAAAACAAAAAATAAAAACTTGAACTTGGACGGCTTGTAACTCGAAAACGAATGACATTTTGAAAAAAAATATGAAGCTCTACCCTTATTTTGTCAAGTAGAATCACCCCCTTAAGTTTCGTGATCGATTTTTGAATCACCCTGTATATATATATATATATATATATATATATATATATATATATATATATATATATATATATATATATATATATATATATATATATATATATATATGTATATATACAGAACATTAAAAAACGGCAATGTAATTGACAGAAACAGACAACCCACTTAGGTCTCTTCAAGAAGCAAAATAAAGTATAACTGTTGCATAGCTTGCTTCCAGCAAATATCGTTTGCAGTCGTGAAAACACAGTGGGTCGAAATGGACGAAAATATGTACAAACGAATTTTCACGTGTCTGAGCACGGATTTAACATTAAAAATAAAAAATATAGATTATCAGATTCAACATAGTAGAGTAAATCTTTAAAATCATGAAAATAAATTTGAAAAACGCCTATTGTGATTCAATAGCTGTTATATATGCAACTTAAAAACAAAATAAAAAGAAATAATTGTATTTCTATAAATACAATATTGCGCTTGAGTTCAAGGTGCATTTTAAAAATAAATACGTAGCCATCGATAATCATTAAAAAGGCGAAAGTATTTTTCCTGTATGCTTAGAACTTCTTAACAAATACCAATGCAAATAATTTATAACTAATATAATATTTATTGATTAACATAAATGAATAAATAGTACGACTATAATAAAAATAATAAAAAGAACTTTTCAATTATTGCCTTCTTTGTTAACAGCTTTTTTCTCATTCTCCAATACTTAAGAATTGTTATCCGAATCCTTATGACGTCAAAGAACAATGTAAGAATCCGTCGACGCCAAAAGTTTTGGAACATATCCTCCAATTTTTTTTCCCGAGAAGATTTTCGGGTAAAGTCTAAGCGATAGTTTTTTATCAACTTGTTCGTTGATTTTTGTGCATCTTTCGATAGTTTACCTATCGATAATATTGCAAATGCTATGATGTCTGGGCCATGGGTAAGTAATTTGTGGATTGCCGTTGGCATGTTGTACCAAGAATATTTCTTAAAGAACAATCTTGCTGTTTGAAGTATGTATCCCCAAATCTTCTCTATTTCAGTTTAATGTCTACCTCAAATAGTTTACAAAATGACTTGAAACCGGAGATTCAGTTTCCGCTTTACTCTTGTTATAATAGCTGACTCATCACTGTTCTCGAAGAAACATCGAGCTAAGGTGCCATCATTAGTGCTTCCTAAACCTTTTTTGGTATGTCAACAAGAAGTCTTAATCTCTCTCCTTAAAGGCCTTTCGGATGGCGGCTATTGTCTGCGTTCATCTAGTCGTCTTTCATCGTCATAGATAAGTTGTACTGTACTGGAGTCGGGGTGGCAAAGAGAACTCCTTTATATGGTGCAAGTTCTTTAGTTCCACTTCATAATTTTCTTTTTTCTTTAAAGACGTTGTTCGTTATCCTTGTTTTCCTTAATAGATTCCCGTTCCTGTTGAGTTTGCAGCTAACACCTGCTAATTGGAGTGGAACAAGAAAGATGGGTAAATTTGTGTCAGAAATATTCTGATGCATTTCGTTTTGTACTAGCTCTAACCTGACGTTCCATCGAAGCCTCATTTACAAGTGAAACTCATATTTGCAAATGTAGTTTATCGATTTGTTGAAGGGCATTTAATTGAAGCAATATAATTCGATCCGTTGTGTGATCCAGTAAATCTGGTAAATTAACCTCGGCTTTTGATTTAGTGGAAGTTAGATAAAGGTCATACTTTTTTTGTATTTTAAAAAACCAGAATACAGTGAAAATATATTACTGCCTTCCTTTTTAGCCTAATTTCGTAATCGTTGACATTTATCTCTTGACAATCCAATGTCAAATAGAAGAGTTTCACTTTCATTGGTATTAAACAAGTTCGGAAAAAACTGGAGATTTAGCGGAATTGCGTGGAAGTCGTAACCTATACTTCAATTGTCATTGTATTTTAAGATAATTTGTTTCATTTTTCATATAAAAGTTAATAAAAAAATAAATAACGATTTTTAATTAAGTGCATACCTCCTGAAGGAGCTTCCATTTTAAAATGTGGAGATCGAATTACGCAAACCAGAAATAATTGACTTGAACGACGCATAAATATTCTGGACCTACTAATTGAGCGCGACGATCCTACAAGACTGCTACCTGATCTGAAGGGAAACCTTAGAAAGAAAAGACTGGTCGTTCATATTACCGAGATTTAATAGAAACGTTACTATAGCCAACCTTTTAGTTTAAATTTCTTAACTAGAAATATCTTATTTTTTTTTTGGCCAAGTTGTCTCAATTCTGACCCACTAAGTCTTTAGAGTTAGTTCAGGACAGACGATTGTGAGGGAACACCTAGGCGGCATATCACTCCATCTAACTTCCATGCGACACCAAAAACGAACAGTATCTTCAAAAGAATGACAGGGTGTATTGCTTTTCGTCTAAACTTATAACATAATCGACGGAATTTGGATTATTTAATGACTATTTGATGCATTTATTTTTTAAATGCATGGAATAGAATTACAAAAAGAAATATATTTTTATTCGTAAAATAAACATTTATTCTAATAATAATACTAGTGTAACGTAACGGTAGTTACTAAGTAAAAAGTTAAACCACTTTAAAATTAAAAATCATTCTCAGAAATAAACTTTGATTCTGGTATACTATAAAAGTTATATATTCAATAATTGTAATTAATTAACAAATAATTAAATTCTATTTAAATCAACAAAAACATCTAAAATTCCACAAGAAGTGTTCAAACAGATCTCCACTTTGAACGACGCAATAACCCAGTCTATTGTAAAATGCGATGGGTGTATTTGCCAAAACTTCAGGGGTTATATTTATGAGAATTTCATTAATTTTTTTATCTCAGTTCATCCAAATTAGCACGTTCATATCTGTGCCCCATTATGAGCAGGGCAACCATCCTGCTGAAACCAAATTTCCTAAAAATTCATGTTCTGTGCTCGAACAGCTGGAATGGCGTATTTCGTAAAATATTGAGATGTTGATTCTCTCTAGAGTATCCTACGGTGATAGAAGGACTGTGACAGCTGTGCAAAGAGAATGAAGATGCATCAGTAAACAAAATATTGTTGATGAACCAGTCGTCCCTATTAGCCCTTTCCATTATTTCCTCACAAAACACCATACGTTTTTTCTGGTCTTCCGCAAAAATTTCTTAAGTTGTTTGCAATTTGGAACAGCGATATTTGTTACGTTTTAAAATATTTGGAAACTACAAACGTTAGGCTTCCGAATTGCTCGTTCTTCAGTAATTTGAGGAACTGGCTGTTCCTAATTATCATCAGAGCATTTTTCACAAATTTTTAGACAACCCATTGTCTCAAAATCTTTAATAATTTCCAAAATTCTAGATTTTAAAAGAAAAGGAGGATTTTCATACGTAAAACCAAATGTGCCGATTATCTCAGAATAGCACCACTTAATAATAATAACATAGGGGATGTCCAATATTGATTTTCGTTCTTCATTCGTTGTCGATATTGTCCTATTTCTGCATTGTTCAAGAAATTTATCCACTAGATATATTGGGTATATATATATATATATATATATATATATATATATATATATATATATATATATATATATATATATATATATACCCAATATATCTAGTGGATAAATTTCTTGAACAATGCAGAAATAGGACAATATCGACAACGAATGAAGAACGAAAATCAATATTGGACATCCCCTATGTTAAAGGCATTTCAGAAAAAGTTAGAAGGATAGGAAAAAGATATAAAATCAACGTTGTTTTTAATTCAAATAACTCTCTGAGAAGTCGGCTCACTAGGGTCAAACCAACAACTCAAAGAGACATGAAGAACTGTATATATCAGATACCATGTGAATGTGGCAATTCCTACATTGGCGAAACAAAGAGACCTCTTGACGTAAGGATCAAAGAACACCAAAAATGCACATCTCGAGGAGAAACAGAAAGATCTGGTGCCGCCAACCATGCCTGGACTCATAGACACCACATAAAATGGTCTGAAGCTAAAATACTACACCGAGAACAACATTGGAGAAAACGGAAATTCAAAGAAGCCTCGGTTATACATCAGAACCCTAGTTGTTTTAGTAAACCATCTTTAGATATAAAAGAAGTGTGGAAACCACTTCTAAGTAATTGTAAACTAAACCTAAATGCAGCATAAAAAAAAATGATTTTGCCATAGCAGGCATGACTGCACTCATCTCAGTTATACTCTACTGCATTTACTTTTAGTATAAAAAGTCATGTAGCTAAGGGATTTATTTAGTTTCACTTGAAAGCGGCTAGAGATAACTACTAGCCGAAACGTCGTGATATTCAACAAAAATAAAGACAATGGAAGTTCAACAGATATCTACTACTTCGCAAGAAAAATCATTGTCTATGACCTTCAAACAAACACTAGAAGCCCGGTATGGACCCGGTATAAGTGACAAATTTCGAGGCTACGAGAAATCCAAGATTAAACTTACAAAAGAGGAGACGCATATCCATTTTCTACGACAAGCACGAGATCAGGGAATAATACCAGATGGTTTCCGTATAAAATCTCCAGTTCCAGGACAACGGGCAAACAGGATATTGGAAAATGCTAGTAAGGCATTAATACGTTCACAGATAAACTATCATCGTTTCAAGAAAGCAACACTACTAGAGGACATTCGCCAACGGTTCGAAGAAATTAAAGAATATACATTAGAAGCAGACTACGCCCCCATCCTAAGAAAAATTGACGCTACTTGTGATAAAGTGAGAACAAAACAAGAAATCATACACCTAAAAAAATTTTCCAAATACCAGAGCAGACAAGAACGACAACAGCCTTCTCAGAGCCAGAGAACAATTGTTAATATATCTGCCAAGGAATTAACCTCAGCGGAAAACTCACTACTTGCCAAAGGTTTGAACTTCACGGTTGCTCCAAAAGAGGTTCCCATTCTCGATGTAATTAGCACCGCAGACTGAGCCAATATCGAAGACCCTTTTGCAGATGAGTTCAGGTGAAAAATAAGAGACACTCCACAAAAATCTAGAAAAACCGAACCAAACATCAGCAAAGACGAGAAAACTGCCCTAGCCAACCTATAGAAGGACTCCAGTATTAAAATTCTACCAGCGGATAAAGGAAATGCTACAGTCGTAATGAATGCTAAAACATACAATCAAAAAATTGACGAAGTTTTAAACAAAGGAAATTAAACATCTCTTTCTAAAGATCCCATATCTGCAATTGAAGGAAGAATCTATCGTATTCTTAAGAAACATGAACGGTATATTCCTGAGAGGATCCGGACTCAGTTTACGCCACACCATAGCAAAACTCCACATCTTTATGGACTCCCGAAAATACATAAGCAAGACATGCCCTTACGACCTATCACAAGTTCCCGGAACTCTTCGACTTCTGAACTTGCCAAATTTCTTCTTCCAATCCTGAAACCATTACAAGGAAATACATCGTCCTGGGTTAAGAACTCGCAACATTTCGTAGAAATTATACATGATATAGAATGACAATCAGAAGACCATTTTATTAACTTTGACGTGGGAAACCTATACACCAACGTTCCAGTTAAGAACTCACTAAAAATTATAAGAAAGAAACTTGAAGAAGGCCAGACCTTAGCAGAAAGAACATCTTTACCACCGCACGCCATATGGACTTGTTGGAAAGTTGTTTGACTAATTCCTGTTTTCAAGAAAAGGAAAAATTCTACATCCAGGATGATGGACTACCGATGGGATCTTCACTCTCACCGGTGGTCGCAAATATTTTCATGGAATGGTTCGAGACGTTTGCAATTGAATCCACATCTAAGAAACCAAAGTTATGGCTCAGATACGTAGACGATACTTTTATTATTTGGAGTGGAAACGACGAAGAACTTCGAAACTTTCTTTTTCATCTCAACAATATCAGCCCAACTATTAAACTCACCATGGAGAAAGAAGTAGAAAATAAATTACCATTCTTAGGTGTCTTGGTTGAAAGAAATGGTAGACAAGCCACGCACACAGGACAATACCTTAATTATTCTTCTAATCACTCCAATAACACCAAACAAGGAATTATAAGAAATCTCGTGGATAGAGCCTTAACTCTCTGCAACTCCAACGAGAACTTGATGAAAGAGATAGATTACATTAAAAATGATCTGACAGCCAACGGATACCCAATATATCTAGTGGATAAATTTCTCGAACAACGCAGAAATAGGACAATATCGACAACGAATGAAGAACGAAAACCAGTATTGAACATCCCCTATGTTAAAGGCATTTCAGAAAAAGTTAGAAGAATAGGAAAAAGATTCAGAATTCAAATAACTCTCTGAGAAGTCGGCTCACTAGGGTCAAACCAACAACTCAAAGAGACATGAAGAACTGTATATATCAGATACCGTGTGAATGTGGCAATTCCTACATTGGCGAAACAATGAGACCTCTTGACGTAAGGATCAAAGAACACCAAAAATGCACAACTCGAGGAGAAACAGAAAGATCTGGTGCCGCCAACCATACCTGGACTCATAGACATCACATAAAATGGTCTGAAGCTAAAATACTACACCGAGAACAACATTGGAGAAAACGAAAATTCAAAGAAGCCTCGGTTATACATCAGAACCCGAGTTGTTTTAGTAAACCATCTTTAGATATAAGAGAAGTGTGGAAACCACTTCTTAGTAATTGTAAACTAAAATTAAATGCAGCATAAAAAAAATGATTTTGCCATAGCAGGCATGACTGCACCCATCTCGGTCATACTGCATTTACTTTTAGTATAAATAGTCGTGTAGCTAAGGGATTTATTTAGTTTCACTTGAAAACGGCTAGAGATAACTACTAGCCGAAAATATATATATATATATATATATATATATATATATATATATATATATATATATATATATATATATATATATATATATATAACTTATTTTTGAAACAACAATCCGTTAATAACAGTTTTTTTTAAATGTATTTATAAACTAAATTTTTTATATAGCCATGAAGCATCTACAAAAACCATTGTATTTTGATTTCGAATTAGTGAATTCAGTGTGGACCATGGTTCGCTCATGAACGTGTCGCATGAAAGTTGTCCAAAATCGATTGTAGTGCAAGAAAAAATCGATGCTGTGCATGAACTGAATAATGCATGATCACCATATGAATGAGATACATGGATTGGCATTAGTAACATCAGCGTATATAATATTGAACATTTGTCGGTGAAGAAGCTAAGTTCGCGTTCAATCCCTTATAATTTGACAATCGCTTTAAAAAAAGGCTCGTGTCGATTAGTTCAAGGAAACATTTAAAAAATGCGATCATGGTGCTTCAAAACATATTTATAAAATGACAACAGTTGAAAAATCGTGGATTTATATGTACGTGCTCAAGAGTAAACAGCATTCGATCGCATGTCCTTCATGATACGTCCAAAACAACAAGAGTTGTTCACGTATGATGAAGCACTGCGAAACAAATGGTCATCTGTTTTTTTCGGAAAAAGTTTCCGCATCTCAACCGTGACCTTAGAGAATCGTAGAAGAGTCAATTCTGAATGGTACAAAACTATTGGTTTGCCGGATTATTCTCTATCATGACAATACGAGATTTCACACAATGGATCAAAATAAGTGACTGACCACTCAGAACGTGTGGCCGTCCACCGTACAACCCTAATTTGGTAACAAATGATTTTTTTTTTCTTGAAGAACCAGCTACGTGATCAACGGTTTCGACACCAGAAGAAGTGGTTGGTGAGTTCAAAAACCATATGTTGAGGATACTATTTTACAGTGGCAAAAATGCTTTTCGGATTGGTTTAGACAAATGCGGATAATATTTTGAAAAACATTAAAACCATTTCTGATGATAAATATTTGTTTTTGTTTGGTATTCTGGAAATATAATCAGCTACCTTTGTTAAAATAAAAATGTATAATTTTTGTGACAGAAATGTGATATGAATGGTTATTTTAGTATTCGTTCTTTCGTCAAAAGTATCGCCAACATCAACAAACCACCAAGGATTTGCATTTTATATTCGGGGACATGATAAATAAAAAATTAAAGGAATAATATACTAAAATAAGTAAATTATTAAAGAACGGTCATTGTCAAACTAATAAATTGAATACTACTATAAATTGGATTAACAATATCTCTGACACTCCTTTACCCTTGGAGATTGAACAGGTGCTGTCTCTTGGACCAAATTTTTCGCTAAACGTCACAAACGACAAAGATTTACCGGTCAACGAATATATAGCTGCTACTGAGTTGGTAATAAAGGATAAACCACAAGATAATAAAGATACAATTAGAGCAGAAGTAACAAATATTATCACAAATCACAAAATAAAAATCAGACATAAAAAAATTAAGAGCAACGACTTACGAAACAAAATCAAAACAAAAATAGCTCGCATTCGTAAATTTTTAAAAGAAAACCCTCAAATAATTGTTTTAAATCCAGACAAGCACAATAAAACAGTAGTAATGAATAATTCTGATTATGAAAACAAAATGAATGAACCGTTGAATAACCAAACAACATACCAGAAAATAAATGGCGACCCATCAAACATAAACCAAAAGAAAAATAATGAATTCGTCAAGAAATTACTAACAAAAAAAGAAATTAGTGACGCTGAAGAGAAAGATCTCTCAGTCCATAATGCTATTCCTCCAAAAATATACAGACGACCTAAATTACACAAACCAAACATTCCATTAAGACCTATTGTTCCTTGCATACAATCACCTTTTTATAAATTGTGTAAATATCTCTCCGGCTGTATCTCAAATATTACATGAAAAAATTATTTTTATAATTAAAGATTCCTTTTGTTTCAATACCGTAAGTGTCCCTCAAAATTACAAACTTGTCTCCCTGGACGTAGTATCACTATACACAAATATTCCAAACGATTTAGTTAAAATTATATTATCTGAAAAATGGGAAGAGCTTAAAAACTATACAACTTTGTCCAAGAATAGTTTAATAGAAGCTGTAACTTTAACTGTATCAACAAACTACTTTCAGTATGACAATAAATTTTACAGACAAGTTGATGGTTGTGCAATGGGTTCACCTATTTCATCTCCGATCGCCCAGCTAGTCATGGAATATTTGGAGGAAAGAGTCATTCAAAATCTAAATTTAAACTTGATTTTCTTTAAACTTTTCGTTGACGATTGTTTAATGGCAATTCCACAGGACAAAGGGGGTTACGTTGTATAACAATTTAATAATTTCCATAGCAAATTAAAATTTACGTCTGAAGTAAATGGAAAAATAAATTTCCTGGATATGACTCTGATACGCCAGAATGATAAAATTCAAACGCAGTGGTATACCAAACCAACCTGGTCTGGAAGATATTTGAACAACTTTTCAAACCATTAAAAAAACCAAAGAAGGGGTGTAATCGTAAGCTTGGTTGACAGAGCCATTTTATTAACGTCCCCTACATTCAGGCCCTCGATTCTAAGAAATTAAAGACACACCTATACAGAACAATTTTAGTATTAAAAAGATTAACGAAATTATTAAAAAAAGAACATACAAACACTACCACAATCTAAAAACCAAAAACAAGTATGATTCACAACAGGAAATTCAAAAACAATACACAGCATTACCTTATATAAAATACCTTTCAGAAAAATTAAAATACATTTTAAAAAAACACAATATTGTAGCATGCTGCAACCAACTAAACTCAACCTTCACGAAATTAAAAAGCAAAATACTTGCTATGAAAACTTCCAATATTATATATTCAGCAAGTGCAAACTGCCCAAAACAATATATAGGAATGACAAGCCAATTACTAAAAAATCGACTAAATGGACAAAATATACCAAAAATGCTACTACAGCATTGACAAAACATGAATAGAATGAAAAACATTCTTTTAACTTTGAAAATACCACCTTAAAAGCAAAAACAAATTCCTTTAATTTTTTTATTTATCATGTCCCCGAAAATAAAATGCAAATCCTTGGTTTTTTGTTGATGTTAGCAATAGTCAAAACTATCTCAAGGTACGTAAAATTTACTAAAAATAATCCTTTAAATAATCAAAATGATGATAATTCAACTGAATTATATACGGCACAGTTACAACGGATTTTATCCATAGACTGACTGACAATATATTTTTGATAAAGCCCAAAATAATGGGCGAAACGTCAAATTTTGATTACATTGTTTTAAAAACAAAAAACCTCATTTCAGAAATATATATATATATATATATATATATATATATATATATATATATATATATATATATTTCCATTTACTTCATATTCTAACGTAAATTTTAATTTGCTATGGAAATTATTAAATTGTTATACAACGTAACCCACTTTGTCCTGAGGAATAGCCATTAAACAATCGTCAACGAAACGTTTAAAGAAAATCAAGTCTAAATTTAGATTTTGAATGACTCTTTCCCCCAAATATTCCATGACTAGCTGGGCGATCGGAGATGAAATAGGTGAACCCATTGCACAACCATCAACTTGTCTGTAAAATTTATTGTCATACTGAAAGTAGTTTGTTGATACAGTTAAAGTTACAGCTTCTATTAAACTATTCTTGGACAAAGTTGTATAGTTTTTAAGCTCTTCCCATTTTTCAGATAATATAATTTTAACTAAATCGTTTGGAATATTTGTGTATAGTGATACTACGTTCAGGGTAGCTATTCTCGTTCTTGAGAGAACGATCACTTGATGGAAAGTAGGCGTGGTTCTCACGAAAAAGTATGAAACCGTATTCTGGGTAGCTATTCTCGTTCTTGAGAGAACGATCACTTGATTGAAAGTGGCCGTGGTTCTCACGAAAAAGTAAGAAACCGTATTCTGAATACGTTTTCGTACTTTTCGTGGGAACCACGCCCACTTTCCATCAAGATGATCGTTCTCTCAACAATGAGAATAGCTACCCAGGGAGACAAGTTTGAAACAAAAGGAATCTTTAATTATAAAAGTTATTTTTTCATGTAATATTTGAGATACAGCCGGAGAGATATTTTCACAATTTATAAGAAATGATTGTATGCAAGAAACAATAGGTCTTAATGGAATGTTTGGTTTGTGTAATTTAGGTAGTCCGTATATTTTTGGAGGAATAGCATTATGGATTAAGAGATATTTCGCTTCAGCGTCACTAATTTCTTTTTTTGTTAGTAATTTCTTGACGAATTCATTATTTTTCTTTTGGATTATGTTTGATGGGTCGCCATTTATTTTCTGGTATGTTGTTTGGTCATTCAACAGTTCATTAATTTTGTTTCTATAATCAGATTTATTCATCACTACTGTTTTATTGCGCTTGTCTGGATTTAAAACAATTATTTGGGGTGTTTTCTTTTAAAAATTTACGTATGCGAGCTATTTTTGTTTTGATTTTGTTTCGTGAGTTGTTGGTCTTAATTTTTTTTTATCTGATTTTTGTTTTGTGATTTGTGATAACATTTGTTACTTCTGCTCTAATTGTATCTTTATTGTCTTGTAGTTTATCCTTTATTGCTAACTCAATGGCAGCTATATATTCGTTGACCGGTAAATCTTTGTCGTTTGTGACGTTTAGCGAAAAATTTGATCCAAGAGACAGCACCTGTTCAATCTCCAAGACTAAAGGAGTGTCAGAAATATTGTTAATCCAATTTATTGTAGTATTCAATTTATTAGTTTGACAATGACCGTTCTTTAGTAATTTACTTATTTTAGTATATTATTCCTTTAATTTTTTATTTATCATGTCCCCGAATATAAAATGCAAATCCTTGGTGGTTCGTAGATGTTAGCGATACTTTTGACGAAAGAACGAAAACTGAAATAACCATTCATATCACATTTCTGTTACAAAATTCATACATTTTCATTTTAACAAAGGTAGTTGATTATATTTCGAGAATAACAAACAAAAACAAATATTTATCATCAGAAATGGTTTTAATGTTTTTCAAAATATTCTCCGCATTTGTCTAAACCAATCCGAAAAACATTTTTGCCACTGTAAAATAATATCCTCAACACATGGTTTTTGAAGTCACCAACCACTTTTTCTGGTGTAGAAAACCGTTGATCACGTAGCTGGTTCTTCAGGAACAAAAAAAATCATTTCTTACCAAATCAGGGTTGTACGGTGGACGGTCACACGTTCTGAGTGGTCAGTCACATATTTAAGCCATTGTGTGAAATCTCGTATTGTCATGATAGAGAATAATCAGGCAAATAGTTTGTACCATTCAGAATTGACTCTTCTACGATTCTCTAAGGTCACGGTTGAGATGCGGAAACTTTTTCCAAAAAAAAAAAAATGACCATTTGTTTCTAAGTGCTTTTTCATACGTGAACAACTCTTGTTGCTTCATGCGTATCACCAAGTATATGCGATCGAATGTTGTTTACTCGTGAGCACATACATATAAATCGACGACTTTTCAACTGTTGTCATTTTATAAATATGTTTTGAAGCACCATGATCGCATTTTTTAAATGTTTCCTTGCACTAATCGACACGAGCCTTTTTTTAAGCAATTGTCAAATTATAAGGGATTGAACGCGAACTTAGATTCTTCACGGACAAATGTTCAATATTATGTACGCTGATGTTACTAATGCCAATCTACGTATCTCATTCATATGATGATCATACATTATTCAGCTCATGCACAGCATCGATTTTTTCTTGCAATACAATCGATTTTGGACAACATGCGACACGTTCGTGAGCGAACCATGGTGGAGACTGAATTCACTAATTCGAATTCAATATACAATAGTTTTTTTATAGATGCTTCGTGGCTATATAAAAAATTTAGTTTATCAATGCATTATTGAGATAAACTGAGTCGAAATTTATAAAAATTAATCGCACGGATAGCTTGAGGATTTAATTCCATGTAAATAACACAAATAGCGCCAGTAAGTCAAGAGAGTCTGAGTCCATCTACCATCTTAAATGTCAAACTTTGCCATGGATATATCAGATGGTTGTCAATATCTTTTGATCATTTTCTCTTCTTTACGTGTTTGTGATTTTTTGCTAAAGTCGTAAACTAATCCTTCTTCTAATTTGTCAATATTTGAAATTTTAGAACACTAAATTGATTTTTGTGGAACAATTGTTTTTAAATCTAAGGTTAGAAATTCGAGATGTTAAATAACCACCAACCAGCAAAGTATATGTACTGTATTTTTTGTTTATTGATAGATCTGTTGCTGATACCATTTTATTTAAAAAATAGTTCTTACGATGGCGCTTGTTTAAGATTTTGAATTTCTTGCCTTAGACTTAAAGAAAATAAATTACATACCTATCAACGTTATTTAAAAGAAAATCATGCCAATTTTTTATAATTATGACAAAGAAATGGATCAACATAACAATAATGAAGAATTTGAATTTCAGTAACTTTTCCATAAGATAACATCGAAAAAATTGAAAATTATCGTTTTGAAATATACAGATTTCTTTTTTACAATAAAATATCTAGTTTACTGTGTGGTTTACTGAGCTATCAATGAAAAACAATGACAAAATTTAAGATTAACCTACAAGCTTGTATGAGCACATTCAATATGAAAACTTTGATCCAATATTATGATCTGTATTATCTTCTTTACAACTCCTTGTATGAAATAAATTTATACTATTACGTTTTATGGATTTATACATTTTGCATGAAAAATACTATTCCAAAAAATTTTCTCGTTAATGAGACATTCGAATATTATCAGTAAACATTTTACTATTTTGTAAATTTATTTATTATAAAAAGGTAAAGATAAAAAGGAAATAAACATAAACAGTAAAAACACAATGTTGCCAAATCACACAATAGTTACGACCAGCTGGTTTAAATGAGTCAAATTTATTTTTGTTTATATTTCCTATATTAATATTTCCTTGCAATTTATTTATAATTAAATTATATTATTTTTGATTGATATTTGACTCACATGCAGCGAATAGATCTCCTCAAGAAAATGCTAAACTTCGGCTCAATATAATATAAATAAATAAATACCATAGTTGCATATAAAATATTGTTAAAACAAATATTAAAGTATTTACGCCACCTTTCTTTCGTAAGCTGCAAAGCGACTAAAAGTATAAAATCCACATACAAAAGTTTAATCCATAGCCGTAACTTTTGCCACAACAATGAACTTTTTTAGAACCGTTTTACACACACAAGAATTATGGGAAAAATTTATCTGATAATTATGTTGAAAATTTTCATAAAACTAATTTGCTGTTTTACACATCAAAGAATTATTGTCAAAATTTTGGTGAAAATTTTCGGCATAAAAATATAGAACGTGTTCTATATTTTTATGACTAAAATGCAGAAAGTGCGCGAAAATCGACGCAGAATAAAATATGTGAATTGACAATCCGCGTTTGGTAATCAATTTAATTTCAATGTTTACTCATTGTTTCTTGCACAAAATATCCCTTATTTTGTGGTTTTTTGATTATATATGTTTGGAAACTTTCATATTTATGACATTTTAAGGTTATTCCCAGATTATTTAACTGCTTGAACGTCACATGTTATGAAAATGCGCATGAGCACCGACAAAATTCCCAACAAAATTATATTCAGATTTCTTGTACGTATCAAACAGAGTGGTATTTTATTGTGAAAATTATCTCCAAAGAATTTTCGGCAAAAATTTACTGAAAATTTTGCTTATAATTTTCGGAATAATTCTTGTGTGTGTAAAACGGCTCTTAGGAAGAGAATTAATGTTACACGTTTTCGAGCCCAACAAAAATTTCGGCTGACGCGATTTACTGGTTATAACTTGCTAAAAGTGATAACACGCAAAGTGTGGCACAAGAGTAACGGAACGGCTGGTAATTTCTTCAAATAAGATTATTCAAAAAACTCAAGGTGATTATTTAAGTAATCTTCAACGGGGAATCTAATAGTTACCTTAACCTTGATTTGACAATGACCTTCCAGGTTATTTGGAAGTCAACTTTGTTTTTTTTTTTTAAATTGACATTGACAATCGAAATAGCGAAAAATTTTACGTACATAAAAAATTATATAAAATGAAACAACATGTGGGACCTCTGAGAATAAAAGCTGTTCAGAAAATTGTGAATGGATTGTGGATGACTTTAATCTTGTGGTCGAGCATGATCTTTAAGGTCATTTGATTTAAAGATTTCTTCCTGGTAAAATAGTTTTTTCGGCAGTCAATGAAAACTAAATTATAATGCCAAATTCTCACATTTTACCAATAATAAGGAAAATTGTTCTTCTCTGTAATTACATTGATGAATGTCTGTCAACTAATTGTATGATTAATTTGGAAGCATTTCCGTCATAAGCTGAAATTAATTCAATTAAATCACGATTTTCTGTAAATATTGCTCTTCAAATAAGTTTACAGATAATATTCATTCTATCACTTTCGGAAGAATCCTTCCCACTATCATTTTATCTCTATACTAACATTACCTATTACATTACATATCACAATTTGCTTACTATCTAAATCTCGCTAAAATATTGTGGCATATGTCAAACTTTCGGTGCAAGAAAGCATATATTTATTTAATGATGCGTGGTTGGAGAGATTGGGAACGGTCTTTTAGTCAAGTTCGAATGCTATATATAATCGCACTTCTCGTAGCGAGGAAGAGTTAAATCCTATTTCAAAATCTACGGTTGAAAAAATTTTACGGCGCTGCTGTAGCAACTGCGAGGAAGCGATAAAAACGTGCTCAAGCATTTGTTGGGAATGAGCATCTTAGTTTACGTAGAGGAGATGATGAGCATGATATTGCTCATGAAACAGCGCGAAGACCTTTGAAAAGCATAAGATGTATTCGGTACAGGCGCTTATTGGAGGTAATACTGATTACTAGACACTCTCTTTTTGAGGAACATATATTTTTTATGAAGCTACTTTAAAAATAAAGTTAACACACAATTGTAGATATTGGTCCTGCTTGGATGCTGGAGAGTCATACTCAATATCCACAAAAGATAAATGCTTGGGCTTTTATCTCAAATTAATAGGCCCTTTCTTCATCGATGATGATCTCAATGCCGCAAGATATGAATATGTGCTCAAAAATTAGACAATTTTGTTAACACAGGGTTTCAACAAGATGGAGTTGCCCTGGCTATACTGAAGCATATGTAAATACTTAGTTCGGTCATAGGTGGATTGGAAGAATAAACAAATTCGAATCGCCTGTTAGATCTCCTGATCTGACTCCTCCCGATTATTTTTTGTGAGTTTTTTTCAAAGAGTAAAGTGTACGCAACCTAACTACAAAACTTATATGAACTTCGGCATCGGATTCAGTAAGAAACTGCTTTGAGTATAAAACATATAATTCGTAATGCTACGTCTAATTTTTACAATAGCTTAGCTTTGTATCAAGGGACTCAACGTTTTCAGTTCGAAGATCTACACTAAATTTTACTTTATCAGTAAAAAGAAACAAAGAAAGAAATCTAAAAATTAGAATCTTGAGAGGAGAACATGAGTGGCAAGCGGACTCACGCTAATCAAGCATCCCAAAGAGAACAGAATTCACTACGTCCACGACGTTGTTCCTGAGTAATGCTGAACTCGATCAATTTTCTTCCGGAAAACTTATTCGATTTTCATAAAATATTTTAATCTAAACGTAAAATTTTTTGCTTCATCGATTTCTGAACTCAAAAATATAGGTTTCTACTTACAAAAAATTATTTTCAAATTACCCTAAAGGTAACGGTCGTAATCAAGATTAAGGTCATTATCCAATGCACTTTCTTAAAATAAATAATTTGTTTAGTTTAAATAAACTTAGAGTGACATTAGAGGTTATGTCAGACTTATAATCTGAGTACACATATTATTTGAACGTAATATTTTCCGCTTTATTTGAACGTAATATTTTCCGCTCTTTCGATTACCGATGACACAAAAAAAGGTTTCTATTTAAAAAAGTAAATTGAATCTTTAAATAATATTTAAGGTCTTGTTTAGATCAAATTTGAGGTCATCATAAGATTGCTCGTTAAAAATTACTTAAATAGTAACCTTTTAAAAAAAACTCTTTTCTGAGGAAATATCCAGGTGTCTCTTTACTTTTGTAACAATCTGTATGCTAAAATAGATATATGATAAAGACAATAATAGTAAGTAAATAAATAATAAGTATTTGGAAAATTTTTAAAAATTAATGTATAATTAAATAACCATATAATTTTTTATAGTGATGGTTATTAATTATCAATATATTTATCACACAATTGCCTGATATGGTTCTAGATATTTTATTTTTAATTAAAAATTGAATACATAAATATCTTATTAATATTGCAAAACACTTCTACGTAACAAAGACAAATTCTTATATCCCAGCGTAGGTCACCAATAATCTATATGTTTATATAACCACGATGAGAAGAGATTTGTGATATTGATTTGCATTTTAAATCACTCTCTTTGCTAGATATATATTCTGTTCAACAGAGATTTAATATAACCATTTCCTTCACTCCTTTTATCCAATTTTAATGAATATTATTAAAAAAATTATAACTTATTTATTTTATTTGCTCTTAAACGAATCTAGTTGCTGTTATATATAGCTACACATTTTGCGTGCATATAAAAGTTAACACGGAATAATCGTCGAATAAATACGTAATCACCTACAATGTGGTTTTAAGTGGAAATTTCTTGTTGCTCTTTTGTTTATTCTTCTAACTAGCAACAAGTTGTACCATCTAGAATAAATAATATTAAGTTTATTTTTATATTTATATATAGTTTTAGTGTGGGAGCATATGTATTATTTTAATCCACTAATACATCTTGTCAAAATACAGAATAAACTTAGAAGTGACAAGCCTGAGTGATTCTCTTTTATCTAACTTTTATCAGTAGGTATCACACTGGTATAAAGTTCAAGACCGGACTTTAAAATTGCTTAGCGATTTTTAAAAATTGTTCTGTTTAGAGACCTTAAATAAGTAACGTAAAAGATTAAACTATAAGAAAGACCTGTATACTTATTTACACACAAAATTATTAACGGGTTCAAAACATTACAATAAAGTATTAAGCTTAGCGATTTTGAGCTATATAGTATACGATACCCGTGAAAAAAAATTATATATAAATATATTTAATTATATAAAATTATATATAAATATGTATTTTTATATAATTTAAAATGATTATATCTAGGTTCTCATATAAAATTACATTAAATATATAAAAATATGTTATTACACATAATTATTTATATTTACTTATAATCATGTATAATTTTGTATAGACTAGAAAATTTGAAAATAAATATTTATATATTGTTATATATAAATATATATTCAAGTATATTGTAATATAGGATATATAATATTATATATAATCTTATATAATTTTATATATTTTATATAATTAATTATAATAATTTATTTTGTCAAAATTTAATTTTTTATTCAATAATAATGTTATGAAAAAAGTCATAACAAGAATTATATTTAAAATTATATTTTTTATATGGTAATATTTTTCTTTCCTAATTAAATAATCCCTAAAATATATTAGGTACAAAATTTTTATAAAAAAATTGAACTGACTTCTAAAGGTGTGCTAAAAAGTGAAAAATAACTATAAATTTTTATATGAAATTGAACTTATTGAAGTCGGCGCCAAACTAATACCTGACAAAATGTGATTCGCATTAACACAGTAAAAATACTTTATTTGTAATTGTTTTCTTACCATAATTTGTATATATTAGTAGTTATTTATTTCATTTACAAATAATTTAGCGCCGACTTCAAAAAGTTAAATTTCATATAAAAATGTATAGTTATTTTTTACTTTTTAGCGTACTTTTAGAAGTCGGTTCAATTTTTTTATAAAAATTTTATTTTACCATTTCTAGTTTTAGAATTCATTATAATATCCATAAATTATTTGAACTAAGTACTAATCGAGATTAGCGTACCTCGCAATGACTCCAAGGTGGCAAAATAGTACACATTTTATCCAAAATGAACCACTAAAAATTCTTTGGTTCTTAGAATTCTCCAGTCAAATTGTGTCAAATAAATATTTAGTCTGTCATAGTAAATCAATTATCTTATATTTCAAATTAATTTTAGATTGGTAATATAGGCAACAAAACCTTCCAATATCGATATTTAAAGAACCTGAAATGTAAATTTCTAAGATCGATATATTTATACTGCATATTGAGCTTGTCTACGCCTCAAGAATCTCAAGAACCCCACAATCTCAATTTTCAATGTTTAAAGAACCTAAGATGTAAATTTTTTAGCTTGATATATTTTATACAATATATTAAGTTTGTATACGCCTCAAGAACCCCACAATATTATTTTTAGACAAAATCGGAATATGTAAAATTTTCGTTCCCTCACATTGTATCTTATCAACCTAATAGTTGTAAAAAATTAATTTCATATTCGTAATGCACGACCCCGAAAACCTCCTAATACCAAATCTGAAAAAATTCGAATAAGGTAAAATTTTCAACCCACCATATTCCATCCGCTATATTGAATTTCAAGTCATTCTAATCTAAATCTAAACCCTTCAAAGCTCCCTAGTGCCAATTATGGATAAAATCCGGAAATTTAAAATTTCTAGACTTATATTCGCTATTTACATCCTCAAAAACGATTCAGTCCCACCTTTGAATAAAATCGTAAAATGTAAAATTTTTAGTCCGCTACATTGGATTCACCATATTGAATCCTGAAAAAATACTTTAAATTTTAGTTTAATTTATACCCTCAAGAACCTCTATATCAGAGAAAATCGAAAAATGTAAAATTTTTAGGACACCATATTGAATCTGCCAGATTGAGCTTTTCAAAAAATATTTTAAATTCATAATTAACACTAACAAAAATACCCCAATACTGATTTTAGACAAAATCGGGAGATGAAGAATCTTTAATCCGCCATCTTGGATCCGCCATTTATAATTTTTTTTTAAATAATTTCAGATTCGTAATATGCGATTCCAAAAACTCCCCCATATCAATTTTGAAAAAAAAAGTGGACAAAATTAATATTTTATCCACCATATTGAATACGCCATATTCAGATTTTTAAAAACAATTTCAGTGTGCGACCCCGAAAACTCCTCCATACCAATTTTGAAGAAAATCGGACCAAATTTATTTTTTCGTCCGCCATATTGAATTTTTTAAAAATAATTTTGGACTAGTTATATGTGACCCTGAAAACTCCCTCGTACCAATTTTGGAGAAAATCGGACAAAATTGATTTTTCTCTCCGCCATATTGGATCCGCCATATTGAATTTTTTAAAAATATTTTAGATTCATTATGTGCGACCCCGAAAACTCCCCCACACCATTTTTGGAGAAAATAAGACAAAATTAAATTTTTTTGTCCGCCATATTGAATTATTTTAAAATAATTTCAGATTCGTTGTGTACGACCCCAAAAATTCCCCCATACCCATTTTGGAGAAAATAGGCCAAAAAAAATTTTTTTTGTCGCCAAATTGTCAGCGCCGTCTTAGATACTACTGCACCAATTTCGTCTAAAAAAATATGGGACCACCGCAGCAACTTTCTAAACATAATGTAAAAATTTCATTCAAATCGGTGCCTCCATTCCGGAATAATCGGTGTACATACATAAAAAAAACATACATAGTCGAAGAATTGAGAACCTCCTTCTTTTAAAAGTCGGTTAAGAAATACAATACAAACTAGCATTTCTTTTTGTGTTATTTTTATATATTTATATCTTATAAAATGGTTCTGAAATCAAGAAATTTCCTTTGATTCATATGCCGCCTGTAACCAAGACGTTGTCCATCGCCACGACTATGGACTACTTGGCGCTATGCCATAGGTGAATCGTTCGGTAAAATTCGTAATCCCTTCGCCTTTTGATACGTACATTCAATTCAATTTCTGCTTTTCAAGTTAAAGGTTTTTTTCGTTCTCGGTATATTCCAAGTTTTCATATTCCAAATACCTTAACGTTCGAGTAAACTACTTATTCTCTAATACTGCTATGTTTCAGCTCTTTCTTAAATATGTATGCCCGATTACATAAATAAAAGATGCAATCACTCTAAATCATTGTCAGTAAAACTATAAGAAAAAATGAAACAAAAATTGTTAAATATAGTGAAGAAATTAAGTGAAATAAAAAATTGTGTATAAATATAGGTAAAAGGACAATATTCATAATTAAAGTTAATTTAATGCAAATCTCACAAGTTGGTATTATTTTTATAAATTATATCGTTGCTAAATAAAAAGAATGTGTATTTTAAAAGATATTTAAAAAGTCCTTTTATTTTTTGATTTTTATTTAGTCAGTATACATTATATAAAATTATATATAACTTTATATTGATTTTCAAGCCAAATGGCTTCGCACTCCTTCCAAGGAATATTGACTCATACCAAGTATACAAAAATATCAAAAGAAGCTCTATGGGGACACTTTCCATATTATCGGGTCCTAGGTGACGTGGTCCGCTGTATTTCCAACAAACTTTCCGACAGTCTACGCGGTTGCAAGGAGAACTGCTTTCTGGATCAGTTTATACAGATGCTCACTTAGGCCCAGTCTCTTGATGTTCTTTGGTATCACTCCAATTGTTCATAAAATTATGGGAATCATTTGGACACTGTTCATTGCCCATTGTCTCCGAATTTGGACTTCCAGGTCTCTGTATTTCGCGATCTCCTCATTGTATTTTGACCTAAGATTGTTGTTATGTATGACAATGTCAATCAAGTAGTTCGCCCATAAATTTTATCTGCTAATATAATGTCTGGCATATTGGCAACTATCCGATCTGTTAGAGTCGTTCAGTCCCAATATAGTTTGAACTCGTTGTTCTCAAGAATAGGCTCCGGGTTGTATTTGTAGTAAGGCACTTTTCCTACCTGCAATAGATTTAACTTATTTGCTAACTCTTGGTGGAGTATCTTTGCGGCTGAGTCATGTCTTTCCTTATACTCCGTTGCGGCAAATACTTGGCATCCACCAGTTATGTGCTGAACTGACTACATTGGTCATTTTCTATTGATGATGAACTTCCGATAGTTTTTCGTCGGAATAACCTGGTCTTGGATAGCTAACACCAAGCCCTCCGTTTCCGGAAATATTTGTCCTGAAATCGAATAGTTGAGACAGAGTTTGATCATAGACTCTTGCAATAACAATTACGAGAAAACTAACATAATTGCTCTTAATGACCGTTCTATTAATAGAAATGTCAAACTCAATTTAGAAGATGAAACTTTTAAATAGCTTTCTAAAACATTAACCAGAAAAAGAATAAAACACAAAAAAAGTTATTTATATTACTTATTCAAATACTATTCAAATCGCTAAATTCTCGAGCAACATAACACACGATATTCCCTTAACTTCCCAAATTAAATGAAAAACAAAACAAAACTAAGAAAGCCTTCATTCTCGACGAATATGCACATAACGTAATTTTCTACGACACTGGTCTTTAACACGGTACCGATCTTAACGAACTTCAGACTCTAACTAAAGTTTTAGTCTTTCTTAAAAGAGCGTCGGCGAGCCTTACACCCCGTACCCCTTGCCTTTTTCGGTCGTACTCCCTGTAACCGTCAATTTCATTCCCTTAAAGTTCGAGGGTTTCGGTCTTCTTGTGCTGAGAGCGTTAGCTATTCTATACCGGATGCTTGATTTTGCTGGTATATAAATAATTCCTTGTTACGATTAGGAAACAACGGTAGCTATGTTAATTCTTTGCACATTTTGACAAACGATATATATATTTATATATATATATATATATATATATATATATATATATATATATATATATATATTATATGAAGTAAAATGCGAAACAGTAAATGCAAACTTCTCTCCATCATATCCTTTCTGTGTTAGAAGTTGCACAGTTAGAATAAATTGTTATAAAACGCAATTTATCCTATTCCACTACCATCGAGATGATGGCCTACCTGTACCACCATAACGAGAAGAAAGTCAAAACTTACCCTCCCCGCCACAGTGATACGGCAGAGGTACATGTTTCGTCTCTACTAGACTCATCAGGGTACCGACATGCACCTGGCTGTGCAAAGGACAGATCGGAAAGAAGCATGCACATACTGAACGCGGCTTCTCCGACCTCCCGCCGGATGGCGTATATATGTTAATGCGGATTTCACGGATTCCTCCGTGTGAGATGCAATAGCAGTGGATATATCCACATTATGCCGTTGTAGTGCTGAAATCACATTCAGCAAACATACAACTATATACAGCTCCGCGTATGAATGAAGTAAAATGCGAAACAGTAAATGCAAACTTCTCTCCATCATATCCTTTCTGTGTTAGAAGTTGCACAGTTAGAATAAATTGTTATAAAACGCAATTTATCCTATTCCACTACCATCGAGATGATGGCCTACCTGTACCACCATAACGAGAAGAAAGTCAAAACTTACCCTCCCCGCCACAGTGATACGGCAGAGGTACATGTTTCGTCTCTACTAGACTCATCAGGGTACCGACATGCACCTGGCTGTGCAAAGGACAGATCGGAAAGAAGCATGCACATACTGAACGCGGCTTCTCCGACCTCCCGCCGGATGGCGTATATATGTTAATGCGGATTTCACGGATTCCTCCGTGTGAGATGCAATAGCAGTGGGTATATCCACATTATGCCGTTGTAGTGCTGAAATCACATTCAGCAAACATACAACTATATACAGCTCCGCGTATGAATGAAGTAAAATGCGAAACAGTAAATGCAAACTTCTCTCCATCATATCCTTTCTGTGTTAGAAGTTGCACAGTTAGAATAAATTGTTATAAAACGCAATTTATCCTATTCCACTACCATCGAGATGATGGCCTACCTGTACCACCATAACGAGAAGAAAGTCAAAACTTACCCTCCCCGCCACAGTGATACGGCAGAGGTACATGTTTCGTCTCTACTAGACTCATCAGGGTACCGACATGCACCTGGCTGTGCAAAGGACAGATCGGAAAGAAGCATGCACATACTGAACGCGGCTTCTCCGACCTCCCGCCGGATGGCGTATATATGTTAATGCGGATTTCACGGATTCCTCCGTGTGAGATGCAATAGCAGTGGATATATCCACATTATGCCGTTGTAGTGCTGAAATCACATTCAGCAAACATACAACTATATACAGCTCCGCGTATGAATGAAGTAAAATGCGAAACAGTAAATGCAAACTTCTCTCCATCATATCCTTTCTGTGTTAGAAGTTGCACAGTTAGAATAAATTGTTATAAAACGCAATTTATCCTATTCCACTACCATCGAGATGATGGCCTACCTGTACCACCATAACGAGAAGAAAGTCAAAACTTACCCTCCCCGCCACAGTGATACGGCAGAGGTACATGTTTCGTCTCTACTAGACTCATCAGGGTACCGACATGCACCTGGCTGTGCAAAGGACAGATCGGAAAGAAGCATGCACATACTGAACGCGGCTTCTCCGACCTCCCGCCGGATGGCGTATATATGTTAATGCGGATTTCACGGATTCCTCCGTGTGAGATGCAATAGCAGTGGGTATATCCACATTATGCCGTTGTAGTGCTGAAATCACATTCAGCAAACATACAACTATATACAGCTCCGCGTATGAATGAAGTAAAATGCGAAACAGTAAATGCAAACTTCTCTCCATCATATCCTTTCTGTGTTAGAAGTTGCACAGTTAGAATAAATTGTTATAAAACGCAATTTATCCTATTCCACTACCATCGAGATGATGGCCTACCTGTACCACCATAACGAGAAGAAAGTCAAAACTTACCCTCCCCGCCACAGTGATACGGCAGAGGTACATGTTTCGTCTCTACTAGACTCATCAGGGTACCGACATGCACCTGGCTGTGCAAAGGACAGATCGGAAAGAAGCATGCACATACTGAACGCGGCTTCTCCGACCTCCCGCCGGATGGCGTATATATGTTAATGCGGATTTCACGGATTCCTCCGTGTGAGATGCAATAGCAGTGGATATATCCACATTATGCCGTTGTAGTGCTAAAATCACATTCAGCAAACATACAACTATATACAGCTCCGCGTATGAATGAAGTAAAATGCGAAACAGTAAATGCAAACTTCTCTCCATCATATCCTTTCTGTGTTAGAAGTTGCACAGTTAGAATAAATTGTTATAAAACGCAATTTATCCTATTCCACTACCATCGAGATGATGGCCTACCTGTACCACCATAACGAGAAGAAAGTCAAAACTTACCCTCCCCGCCACAGTGATACGGCAGAGGTACATGTTTCGTCTCTACTAGACTCATCAGGGTACCGACATGCACCTGGCTGTGCAAAGGACAGATCGGAAAGAAGCATGCACATACTGAACGCGGCTTCTCCGACCTCCCGCCGGATGGCGTATATATGTTAATGCGGATTTCACGGATTCCTCCGTGTGAGATGCAATAGCAGTGGATATATCCACATTATGCCGTTGTAGTGCCTCTGCCGTATCACTGTGGCGGGGAGGGTAAGTTTTGACTTTCTTCTCGTTATGGTGGTACAGGTAGGCCATCATCTCGATGGTAGTGGAATAGGATAAATTGCGTTTTATAACAATTTATTCTAACTGTGCAACTTCTAACACAGAAAGGATATGATGGAGAGAAGTTTGCATTTACTGTTTCGCATTTTACTTCATTCATACGCGGAGCTGTATATAGTTGTATGTTTGCTGAATGTGATTTCAGCACTACAACGGCATAATGTGGATATATCCACTGCTATTGCATCTCACACGGAGGAATCCGTGAAATCCGCATTAACATATATACGCCATCCGGCGGGAGGTCGGAGAAGCCGCGTTCAGTATGTGCATGCTTCTTTCCGATCTGTCCTTTGCACAGCCAGGTGCATGTCGGTACCCTGATGAGTCTAGTAGAGACGAAACATGTACCTCTGCCGTATCACTGTGGCGGGGAGGGTAAGTTTTGACTTTCTTCTCGTTATGGTGGTACAGGTAGGCCATCATCTCGATGGTAGTGGAATAGGATAAATTGCGTTTTATAACAATTTATTCTAACTGTGCAACTTCTAACACAGAAAGGATATGATGGAGAGAAGTTTGCATTTACTGTTTCGCATTTTACTTCATTCATACGCGGAGCTGTATATAGTTGTATGTTTGCTGAATGTGATTTCAGCACTACAACGGCATAATGTGGATATATCCACTGCTATTGCATCTCACACGGAGGAATCCGTGAAATCCGCATTAACATATATATATATATATATATATATATATATATATATATATATATATATATATATATATATATATATATATATATATATATATTATTATTATACTGAGTTTATTTGATCATTCTTTTGTTTCCTAATAACAGGAAAACCGTTCAATGTTTTAATATATTTTAACGGTATTTCATATAACACGTGGTTAATACTTCCCCCGGCCCTTATCTCTTCGGTTTTATTTACATAACCAGAGTAGAATTTCTTCGACAGATTTATAGACAAATCTTAAAAAGAGTCTTTTACTTTATATCTTCATAAATTGACTGAGTTTATATATTTTTAAGAAATCTTTTAAACGATTAAGCTTAAGTACGATAATTGATTTATTTTTCCTTAAGAATTTCTTGAGTCTGTTCCATGGGTAAGATTTAACCCCAGGTAAAATTTATTCACAGAATCATTATTTAATTACTCATTTTAGCAGAATATAGTTCACATTGAACAGTATCAAATAATTAATATTTATTCCATTACACAGTAATTCGACGCTAAGTTGTTAACATTGTCCTAGTTGACTTCATTTGGATACCGTCCATGAAGTGGCTTCCACAGCCAGGCTGGTAACTTCTCTTGGTCTGCTTGGTGGTGAGAAGCAATATCCTGTTCCTTCAGCTGAAGTGATGTTGAATGGTCTGCCCCGCATATTGCTCGATGTAGAATAGAAGTGCCCGCTAACCTGTGGAATGTAAGTTTATTATTTGTTTGTCGAGCTGTTTACCAATATTCACCAATCCTCTTCCTCCTTGATATCTTGGAAACATTGTGAGCTCAATAGCACTCCGGGGGTGGTGTTTGTATGCTTTTGTTAAGAGTGTTCTTATTTTTCTTTGCAGATATTGGATGTTTGTACTGCTCCATTTTACAATTCCAAAAGACTAGCTTAACGCAGAGCATGTGTACGTGTTGAGCGCCTTAAAGAAATTTCTACTATTTAAACTAGTTCGTGATACCCGCCTTACCCTCTTGACAGATTCGGTGGTCAATACGAAGATCAATTCTTTTAACCTGTTTCATACCTAGATATTTGTATGTTTATTCGGCTTCCATTGCAACTATAGTTTCACCGGTCTGCATCTCAAATGCTTCTGGTTGTATATTTCCTTTAAATACGTTCAAAATACGGCACTTGTCAAGTCCAAACTGCATTCCGATACCCCCGGAGAACTCCTCTACAATTTTAAGAATTAGTTTCAACTGGTTTTTGGTAGCATCAGTTTAAGATCATCCATGTATAGAAGATAATTTAATCTCACTACCTCTTCGCCCTGAAATATCCCCCTTCGTATTGAGATTGTATTCGTTTCGATGGTATCGTTGGATGACAATTGGATCATAGTTTTCCAGGTTGACAGGATGCGTTCTAAAAAGGAAACAAAATAAATATAAACCCTATATGTTCTACATTTGTGAGCCATTCATGTGGCACTGAATCGAAGGCCTTCTTATAATCCACATAAGCAACAAAGATATTTTTTGGGTTGGTACAGGCTTGGTAACATATCACAGAGACAATAATCAATTGCTCCTTGCATCCCATTGTTCCCCTAGTGCATCGTTTCTGTTGAGTTGCAATGATATTTTTTTGTTCACAATGTGCATAGATGCTTTGGGTCAAGTAGGAGGTGATTACCTTATATAGTGGGGGAAGGGAGGTGATTGGTCTATACTTGGCTGGGTCGTGTGTGCAATGTGGGTCCTTTGACAGGAGATACGTAATACCTTCTGTCAGGAACAATGGCATTTTTGTTGGGTTAAGAAAAACATCATTAATAGGATTAGCCAGTTGATGGTGCATACACCAGAACTTCTTGAGTTAGTAGTTCTAGACCCGGTTGAGACCTGAAACTTTCCAATTATGGAATTCCTTAATTATTCCTGAGATTTTTCGATGGTAAATAGCTCAAACTACATCTAGCTGTAGTCTTGACAGGTTGGGTGTTCTTCATTGATCCAGCCGGCTACGATGTTACAATTGGCGGGTATGGAAAGTTGGTTCCTCCAGAACTCGTCTACCTGCTCTCTGTTGAGACATCTATTATCTGTCATGTTAGGTGGAGAGTTTAGCTTACGGAAGAAAGTCTTATCTGGTCGTTGGAACAGCGCATTGTGTCATTTTCGGTTATTGCTGGTTGTGTATCTCTTTAGCCGTCCTCCAGTAGCAGAGAGCTTCTGTTTCAGTGTGTCGAGACATTGCTGAGCTGTACTGGATCGTGTTGCGAATGGTACAGGGCTTGATTTCTTCAAGTCGTCTTTGGAGTTTACTTGTTCTCATGCCCCTAATATAATCCGTCAGTTGTCCTATATCTTTTCGAAGACTTTCGATTTTGTTATTTAGACGTCTCTCCCATGGTGGTGTGTTGGATTCTGTTCTTGCTGATCTAAGCTCTGTTGTAATTTTAATTTCTAAAGCTGTAGCAATTGCAGGAGCAGCACAATATATTGTGGTATAAAGACTCCATAGTATAGGCCTCTGAAATATAAGCTGGTAAAATACGATTGTTCATGATGTCCGACATGATACCTAGTTTTTTAGATCAAATAATTTTTGGCATTGCCGGTCTGCGTAGCGGAATGTTTCCATTATACTCCAACACCGCAGCACTCATTTCTATTGATAGTTCCTGATAAAGGATTTCAGCGGTATCCTGTCGGGTTTCAGCTGGTCTTGCTGCTCTTGGATATATATATATATATATATATATATATATATATATATATATATATATATATATATATATATATATATATATATATATATATTTATATATGTATATAATCCTTGGAAAGTAAACCTTAATTTAAAGTTAAATAAATTTATATAAAAATTTGTAGAATTATATATAATTCGATAAAATTAGATCGTGTCATTTTTCATATCTGATTATATATGATGCTTTATATACAATTATATATGCTTATATGTGATTTTTTCCCGGATAATACTATCATATAGACGACTTCTTTCAGTCTATGATATATGATATATTTTTAACTTAACATATGTAACTAAAAAGCATATAAAAATTTTTTTTTCAGTAAGAAATAAGTAAAATAAAAAGAATTAGTACACTGTAAAAGACTTCACATTAATTTTAAGTTAATGTGCTGGAAGCAAATTTCATACACCGTTTATTAAATACATTTAATATTAATACATTAAATTTAATAATTTTTACATTAAATCTAAAGTAATTATACATTAAATTTAGTATGTTTTCAGTTACTTTATTGAAATTTAAGGTAACATTCAATTAAATGTACAAAGCTTTAATTTCAGTGCACATATAACTTATTCACGATTTAGGGTACAAAATCATAAAATTTAATTAATGGATGTACATTAAATTTAAGGTTATTTTTAACAGTGTAAAAATAATTTTACTTCCTGTGTATCGCAGAAAACTTGCTGGTGCGTTGAAAAGTAGCGTGTGTGTAAAAATATGTGTTTAAAATAAAAAGTGTCAGATAATACACTCAGAAAATATACTTTATAATGATGGGATTATTTAGAATCAAGGATACTAAAGTGAAAATCATATGGATAAATTAAATGGCTTCCATAAAATATTTGTAATAAATAACAAAAAATAGTAAAGAAACTATACTACAGACTCACAACAAATCCAGTAAACATAAATTGCGGGTTCCTACAAAATTCAATTCGTAATTTTGTTTAGCCTTTAGCAGTGAAAAGAAATATGATCAATGGACAACCACAAGCCGTGTAAATGCGTAGCAGTCATCCATTATATCTAAAATGTGTTGGTTAGTTACTGGTTTTTTAAATATTTTTTAACCTAAAATCTAAATTGCAATAATCTGCATTTTAGATAGAAAATTTTTGTAGAAATAATACAGTCAAAACGCTTAGGCTAAAATTTTTCTAATTGAGTATAAAATTATAAAAACTTGTCTAATTTTGATAACTTAACATCATCAAGTTTCTTATTCACCAATGACATAATCTGAATCTTAAATGTTTTGCAAGTTTACTAAAAATTCGAAATAAAAACGTTATCATTGTTCAGTGTTTCATAATTGTGATATCAGCAACTATTAGAAATTTCGTGTCTCCTGACTTAAGTAGATAACTCCATGATTAGAAAGTTATACACCATTAGAACGTACTTATTCTTCATAATTGTTTAACATATTTCATTTGATGTTAATAAAAATATATTTCTATTAATTGTTTTTTAATAAAAACAAAGATATGATTTAGATCAATTGCTGGGCATCAACATGTTAACAGATACTTCAAATGGCAATACGTAAAAGCATTGATAAGTTATTTTGTTGTAAAGATTTTCTGTAGATTAATGACTTCAAAATAGACCGATGTAGGGTTATACGCTCGCTACCTATTATAATAGATGTCTGAGACTTAGTTCACTATCTACCTGTAACACTAAAGATGTCGATATCGTTCATCCTTGGTGAGGAATAAAATGTTATTTATAAAAGTCCATATACCATGTTTTATATTTATTTATAATTAATTATTTTAATAGCGCCAATTTTGCACGCTGAATGAGAATGTAGCTCAAACACGCAATATAATGGCTTAATTAAACGTTTATTACTCCATCCTTTATTCATAGTAAAAAGAGTAAGTAGCATTTCCATTTAGCTAACAGAGTTTTTATATATCGGGATTTTTCCTAGTTTATAATTTAGTAGCTAACAACTGTAGCTGTGGACGTAAGCTAAAGGTATGACTACTATTTTCACATTAGGAATACAAAATTTATTTGGATTTCCTTTATTTTAATAAAATTCTTTATTTGTTTTAGAAATAAAATATAAACGTATATCCTTAAATTAGGAACAAGGGAGGATGTAGCACTGGACAGGTCAAATTGTTACCACTTATCACAAATCCTGGAAACACAATGGGGTATCTTAAAAAAGAAAATATGCAATAATTTAATTCATAAAAATTCCTCAAAATTAAACACTCAAGTCTGTTGCTCGATTTGGAAAATTATTATTTACTAAAGTCCAATTAACGAAAGTATTTTAGATGCCAACTAAAATAATAATAAAGATTTTGGAGAAAATGTTTATTATACTTTAAAAAGTGAAAAGGGTTGCGACAAAATACATGCATTGTATAATTTAAGTTATCTATACAAAATTTTACTTAGATGAAAAAATATTTTATTATAATAAAACTACAAAGGTAGGGTCAGTATTAATCAGTTCTACAGTATTGTGGGTTCTACTTCTTCAAACACGATCTTATCCTTGTTATTTTGGAAACCTACTTTCTAATTTTTTTACAATTTTGAGCATAATTGCTTGTTATATCGCTATAGTGGTTATCGCATCATGTACATTTACGGATCTTTTGTAGACAGGGTCGTCTAACTGCGGAAATAACCTATAATTCAACACGTTCCTCCGAATTTTGTTAACTGCGGTTATGACGAATTGAAGAGGATGTGTTATTGATTTTTTGCAACTAACTGGCTTATAAAACTACAGTAAGGCCTAGCCATAACCGATGTATTTGCTGTCATTGCTATTATATTTAATAAAGAAATCACTTTTCAATCAAATAATCTCCTAAAACATTGAATATTGATTCGCCTTTAGTGTCTGTTGTCAAAGTTCTCGCAAAGGACAGTTCTTCGTAGATTTCTTGGTCCATAACAAAACGAACATACGCCAATAACAGCACATTACCATGTAAAGTTGACTCATCCAATTGTATGGAGAACTAGGTCATTTAGAGATAATACAAAAAGCATTCAACATCATGACTCATTTTATAAATACATCTTTGGACTGTGTTGTTGCTTAAAGGAATTCTTGTGAGTACATCATAGACAGGTTGGTGAAGAACAGTTTTAATAATCTCTTCGAGAGCTGGCAAAATCATCTCACTCTTCTCCGATGGTACGCAGCTTTTCTTATTTTACTACAAGTAGAGAAGTATTGTGAGACCCCCGAAAACGACCACTGTCTCTTTTTAACATTGAAGCGAACATATTGACGTCGTGGGTCTCTTCTAAAGTTTTTCATCCAGTATTTGAAAGTATTTAGAAGCTATATCTGTTTCATCACGGTGACACCCGGTCAATGAACATACAACTTGAATGGTTTCATAGCGTCATTACTTAAAACTCGGTTGCATTTAAGGCAGATAGGCAGTTGTTTGTTCGACAATGATGAAATGAAGTCCAATTTCAGATAATCAACATTGCACTATCTACATTTGCTTTTAAATTCGGCCATGTTTACTAGCAGCTATCTGTGAACAAAAATGAAACTAATTAAATATGATAAACTTTACAATGTGAAATTGATTCCCCATGTAAAATCTCATTTTAATTTTTATAGTATAGTTCGATACAGAAGAATCATGTAAAAGTTAATTTGGTCCGCCAGTAAATAATAGAGGTACATGTTTCTGCCGTATCACTGTGGCGGGGAGAGTAAGTTTTGACTTTCTTCTCGGTATGATGGTACAGGTAGGCCACCATCTCGATGGTGGTGGAATAGGATTAATTTGCGTTCCATAACAATTTATTCTCACTGTGCAACCTCTAACACAGAAAGGATATGATGGAGAGAAGTTTGCATTTACTGTTCGCATTTTACTTCATTCATATACGGACCTGCATATAGTTGTACGTTTGCTGAATGTGATTTCAGCACTACAATGGCATAATGTGGATGTATCCACCGCTATTGCATCTCACACGGAGGAGTCCGTGAAAGCCGCATAAACATATACACGCCATCCGGCGGGAGGTCGGCGAAGCTGCGTTCAGCATTTGCATGCTTCCTTCCGATCTATCCTTTGCACAGCCAGGTGCATGTCGGTACCCTGATGAGGTCTAGTAGAGACGAAACATGTACCTCTACCGTATCACTGTGGCGGGGAGGGTAAGTTTTGACTTTCTTCTCGGTATGATGGTACAGGTAGGCTATCATCTCGATGGTGGTGGAATAGGATAAATTGCGTCCCATAACAATTTATTTTCACTGTGCAACCTCTAACACAGAAAGGATATGATGGAGAGAAGTTTGCATTTACTATTCGCATTTTACTTCATTCATATACCGAGCTGCATATAGTTGTACGTTTGCTGAATGTGATTTCAGCACTACAACGGCATAATGTGGACGTATCAACTGCTATTGCATCTCACACGGAGGAGTCCGTGAAAGCCGCATAAACATATATACGCCATCCGGCGGAAGGTCGGCGAAGCCGCGTTCAGCATTTGCATGCTTCCTTCCGATCTGTCCTTTGCACAGTCAGGTGCATGTCGGTACCCTGATGAGGTCTAGAAGAGACGAAACATGTACCTCTGCCGTATCACTGTGGCGGGGAGGGTAAGTTTTGACTTTCTTCTCGGTATGGTGGTACAGGTAGGCTATCATTTCGATGGTGG
Source organism: Diaprepes abbreviatus (assembly GCA_034092305.1). NCBI lineage: Eukaryota > Metazoa > Arthropoda > Insecta > Coleoptera > Curculionidae > Diaprepes > Diaprepes abbreviatus. The sequence goes on from JASJET010000004.1 coordinate 66,741, forward strand.
TGGAATAGGATAAATTGCGTTCCATAACAATTTATTCTCACTGTGCAACCTCTAACATAGAAAGGATATGATGGAGAGAAGTTTGCTGAATGTCATTTCAGCATTACAACGGCATAATATGGATGTATCCACTGCTATTGCATCTCACTCGGAGGAGTCCGTGAAAGCCGCATAAATATATATATATATATATATATATATATATATATATATATATATATATATATATATATATATATATATATATATATCAGAGTACAATAGACATCAATCCAATACATAAAACTGCAAACCTTTTTAATAATCAATTAGATACTGGTTATCAAATCAACTTATTATTGGATAAGGTGACAAATCGAGAAATCAATCGGACATTCTAAACTTGGATTTTTTCTTCTCAGTGCATACACAGATTTATCAAAGCAAGGAACTCAAGTCTTCTAAGATTACACTGATGAGAGGTGTATTCAATTAATTATGATAAGAAAAAAATACGTTATCTCTACCAGAATAATTTTGTACTCTTAGTAGAAGCCATATGTTTTATAACGTTTAATCAAGTCGGTCTTTATTCTACAGCTTCAGGATTTTATAATAATTGTAAGAGCATGCTTTTGTTATTATTGTTTGATATTAGTCAGTATTAATTAGAATAATAACATTATCAAAGTTGTTGACTCACCTTTCAAATTAAATTTGATCTAGAAAATAATACTACCTATACTTTTTAGAATAGCTTCCTAAAATTAGTATAAATGGGTTTCAAAAGATACTTTATAAGAGTAAAAACTATATATTTTTTTTTGTAAAATTGCTTTCAATACTCAGACAAGTATAAATAGGTTATGTAGACTGAGAACAGCCTTTCTAATAACAATAATGCTTGTTATCTCAAAGCTGCTTCATAAGTGATTTTAAATAATTTTAACTAAAATTTATTTTAATTTATTTTTCTTGCAGAATTAATTTTGCGAATTAGTAATATGTAATATTAAACAGAATAGAAAATAAATGCAGAGGAGAAACAGAAGAGATAGAAAAATTACAGAAGCTCACGGATTTTTCTCCATTTATCGAAAAAAACGAAAAAGGATATGACATGAAATTTATTATTTAACAAAGATAATTCTTAGCTTTAATTCCTATAAATTTATTAATTTACACCCTTTACTACTTTAAGCAGCCAGAAAATAATGGATTGCTTTTATTTCCTAAATGTGGCTCTTTGTACAAAGTAATCAATCATAATATTTTTTATTATAAGACAATAATAATACTGTCATGATCCATAAATATACGTTTTTAACATTTATTGTAAATATATTAATATATTTAGGAAATAATTGCTAAAATTTTAAGAGATAACACGCATTTTAAACGTATTTTGGCTGAAACCTTTTTTTAAATTTTATTATAGTATGAGAAAGAATTGATTAAGTACGAGGCGGGCATATATTATGTTATGGATTCAGTAACAGTTAGTGACGTTTTAATTTTTTTCTAAAATTTTGTTGCAAGTCCGTCAATGAACCAATTTAAAGCATGTGTCTGCATAGTTTTATCACAAACATGACCTTTTTGTCGGAAAGACACCTTATTTTGACAAAGCAATAACACAAAAATATTCAAATAATTCAATTCAATAAATGAAGTTTCAGTTACGAAAAATAATACCGCTATTATAGCAACAAGCTTTGCAGTCGAAACTGACCGACTAAATGAATTATCTGAGGCTTCTAAATGCCCTAAGCAACTAGATACATTAGAACATCTATTCAAAAAACACAAAATGGTGCAAAAACGATTATTTGGCGTATTCTGTGAAAACGCGAACCTTTAGTTATAGAACACCCTTATACCATTCGATAGGTATTTAAAAGATACTTTTTCTGGTAAGTTAAAAAGTATAGCATTCTATTTAAATTAATCAAGTTAGAGCCACTTAAAATTCTTATTTGATTAGTTTCAATTTTTGGACACCCTGTATAATATACTAAGTTGATTATAATTAGGATATAAAATATGACTTATTGTTACACTTCCCTGTAAATTTCGAGTACATAACTGAAATACTTCTTAAGTATTTGAAACATGAAAAAAATTAGGTTAGATTTTGTCAAAATTCAAATTATTTAACAACCCTTAAGGTTTAGGTACTATGAACCTTATTAAAATAGGCACTTACTTTGATCGGAGAATCCAAAAATGCAGCAATTAAAAAAACAAGACTTTGATGCTTTCAGAACTTTTCGGACACCATGTTTAATATGAAAATAATTTTAAAATGTAACTATATTAGACCTCCATATATCTCAAAAATAAAACTTTTTAAAAGTCACGAATTTTGGCCGCAATATTCCCTGCCGTACAGGGTGAATAACACTATTTATATATATATATATATATATATATATATATATATATATATATACGTTTTTCGACCTGAAATATCAAGGGGTATACAATGCGGCTTGCGGCACCTACAGTAAATCATATATAAGCCAAACCAACAGCAAAATATCAATAAGGCGCCCGAAGAATATAAACTCAGCATAAAAAATAAACAGATATCAGCCCTTTTCCAACAGCAACTGGAGGCAGAACCCAAAATTATATTTCAACAGTAGGGTAGCCATTGTTGATATATCTACAAAATTAAATATTCAAATGTCCTGGAATGCTGGGAGATGGAGCTGCTCATATTAAACTTCATATTTTGTCTAATATAAGTTTCTTAAAGGAACTGCTTTTCCTATGTTTAGGTGTGCTCGCCTATCCTATACTGAGGAGGACCAGTAAGTTCAAAACCGGTCTGCTGGTGACGATGTACTGCTATAGGAGAGAATTCCACCCTTTCTTGGTAATTCCTTGCAACTTAAGAAAATGCTTTGTTTCTAACCGTGTTAGAACAGAGTACACCTGCCCTCATAAGATTTTTTCCATTGGTTGAGAACTATCAGCAAATCGCCAACGAAGAAAATTACAAAACACGATTGATTCGCCAATACATTGAAATTGAAACGAACAACACTCTACTTCCAATATTCCCTCAATGGATCCTCAACAGCAAGTATCGATGATGATAAAAGGCATTTTTACCAGAAACAGAATCAACGAACGAATGCACTCCTAGATTAATACAAAATCATGTCTCCCCAATCGTAAAAGACTACGCCATTCATAGGATATGCACATTTAATTATAAGCAAAAAAGTCAATTAGAGATTCCAATATTTTAAGTACTGTAGAATGATATAACAATTGCATAAATTATTTAATTTTCATATCCCAAGTTGAGATAAAAAAGAATATTTCTGATAACCCCAACAAGAAATTGCTGACATAATTAATCTCTTTACTTTGAACTTTTAAATAAAAATAATACTTTATATTTTATTTCGAATAATAAATAATCATGAAATTATTCAATTGATTAAAATTACGTATCATTTTTAAACACAATTAACCTAAGATTATTAAAAAAAGGACAAAACATTAACCCACGTGTGATTTTATCGTAATGGTGGAATTCAACTTGGTATTTTTTTTATATTTTTTCTAGTTAACACAACTAGTAAACTGAATATACATGCTCAACTGTGATAATATTTGCCGTTATCCCACATTCCCTTCCACTGAAATTCGAGATGTACATTGATTTTATTATGGATATTTCCCATACGATATTTCACTCGCCTTTTGTTAACACATCTAACTTCCGTTCAATTTTTGTCACTAACTAAAAGATTTTCTTTCTGGATAGAATTTAACATATTCTAGAACTGCATTATTGACATTTTTATAACACCTAGTGCAGACATTAGAGACATCTTTCTTTTTACTAACATTATAACGCATCGTTTTTGAATAACTTTGAATTGACAAATCTCTGTAAAAAACTAGATTACAAGATTATCTAAAATGAAAATATCAAGGGAGTATTAAGAATAAATTACTATCTGAAATGCATATCAAAAACGTTTAATCTGGATACAAGAGAACATGATGGAGATTGGGCAAATTTTATTTTTATTGACGAATCTTCATTTTTGTCCTAGATTTATGTTAAGAAATATTGGTCTTTCTCGCAACAGAAAATGATTCAGATAAACTCCCTGTTAAAATGAATGTCATGTATTTGGATAATTTTATCTTTTTACTGAAGGGGGAGAAAATGAAACGAATAAATGAAAACTATTTAAAAAAGCCTGCTCAATGCTAGTTTGCACCTGACTATAACGGGTAGACACTACAAGAAGACAATGACCCGAAACAGTCCAGTTGCCTTTGTAAGGATTGGAAAAGAGAAAAATGCATTACTATCGTGGAGTGGCCTACTCCTTCGCATCCTATTGAAAATGTATGGGGTTCAATGAAGGTTCAACTTCGATAAAAGAAAACTTATATTTGCTCTAAAGCAAATATAGAAATACATAGAATATGGAAAAATTCATCATTGAATTTTGCCGAGAAGTTGATTACAACATACTTAGGTAATTTGAATCAATTATAAATAACAGTGGCAATTGCACCCCATATTGAGTGAAACCAAAAATTAGTGTCTCCAAAAATGTAAAAGTATTTTACTTCAACCTTTTAGGTCGGTATATTTTGTCAATATATTTCTGTGAAACTAATGTATATCTCAATATTCATTAGGTACATAAAGTCCATATACTCCGTATGTAACTTGAACATTGGTTATTATATAAACGATATATAGAAATGAGCACCGTAAGAATAGCTCATTGATTCAGATTATATTAGGAAAGGAATACTACAGGTTCATAAAAACTTTTTTGTATAGGCCTCCTCTTCGAAGACATGGACTCCTAAAGAGAGGAATCAAGTTTTTTACACATTATTTAACCACCAAGTATATTTCAATTTTTTTTAATATGATATATACCACGTGAGACCCTTTAAATAACTATCCAAGAAAGTGTTGTGAATTACTCACAGCGGCAAAAAAGGACTAGCCGTGACATTCATGACCCCACGTTTTTACGCCCTGTATAATAAAACTTTGAACAATGGTTTTTACATACCTTTAACTATTGACTAAAAATTCATATCGCTAATCCTAACCGTTTTCGAAAAAACATCATGTATTTGGCGTGACCTACCGCTCTTGAATTTTTACCTATGAGGATACCTCAAAATCTTGGTGTATTTCACTACGGTCGATAGTAGGGAAGAACTTCTACAGAGAAACGCGTTTTATTGTGATCAATTAAAGAACAACGCTGAGTTAATGTGGCGAGTACAGCAATCCACAATTCGTTGTGCCCACGATTGTATCAGACTTCACGGATCTGTTAGTTAAACTTTTTATTGAAACTGTGGTGATAGGGAAAAATTCCTCTTTTTCATATTCAATCCGACAGAAGTTAGGACACATGAATAAAGAGAACTTAATTTTTAGTCAATAATTAAAGGTATGTAAAAAACGTTGTACAAAATTCTTATTATACAGGGCGTAAAAAATGGGGTCATGTGTGTCACAGCTAATTCGTCCCTGCAACAGTGTGTAATTTACAACACTTTCTTGGATAGTAATTTGAAGGATTTTACCTGGTATACATCCTATTAAAAAAATTCAAATATACCTGATAGTTCAATGATTATGTGTAAAAAAATTAATTCCATTGCAGCTCTTTGGGAGCACATATCTCCGAAGAGGAGGCCTATACGAAAACAGTGGATATGAACTTGTTTTTTTCATATTCGGGAGATTTTCCACATTTTTCCGGAAACCCTGTTTATAATGATTAATCCGAAACCTCTGCGAAAAAAAAACATACCTAGTATACAGAGTAATACCTCCTATCAGTAGTGTGAGTTAAAAGTAAATATACATTAATTCCTAAGTTCCCCATTTAAGATAATCCTGGAAATATGAATTTATATTTTTTAACTTGCGCATACCGTCCAATTGTTATGACGTACTACACTATTTTCCCCATTTTTAGCAAATCACATGTTCATCACATATTTAAAATTTCATAGCCCCACAAAAAAAATCATGTCCACTGGACTAGACTTCCATGTGTATATGTTTTCGAGGTCACTGAATTCGAATTCGATATCCGTTTCACCTCGTGAGGTCTATGGACGCCATAAACCACCAAAAAATCTCAAATTTTCGCTAGAGGATTCTTTTTCCTTAACTTCTGGCTTTTCTCACAATTTGACTCAGGACGTTCTCTGCTCTTCTTCTTCATTTCGAAAGTGAGGGTAGATGGTTAACATTCGATCCAGAACGCTCCCCCTAAGGGGGTAAAACTACCCCTTTAGTGGATGAAATCCATTTTTATCTCTTTTCAGACAAAGGATTTGTATATACATAAACATGTACAAATATGAATTCATATATACATTGTATCTAAAGGATATTGGAAAAAGACCGGTAATCCTAAAAAATGTTTATTTAAGGATATGTTACTGGTATCGTATAGGAAATTTTCCGAGGAATAGAATAGCGTTATCAAATTTTTGTCCTAATAAGGCCCCCGGGCTGTGTGAGGACTAAGTTTGATTTTTCAAAGAGCAATTCGTCTTTTCGCCGGTTCAGATTCAGCCGAAAATTTTGCTTTCAGATACGTAAAACTCCAATTTTTATAGGCCATATTGGACTCAATACTAACCTTGGGCTTTAGAAGGCCATCTTGGAACACCTGTGCCATCATCTTAGAACCATCAGACAATGGAAAGAATTGGAGAGTTGAGGTGAAAAGGACGTGGCACACTACCATGCACCGTTTGTAGCTGCAATCAGCAATAAGTATTGTTACAACTCCCTAAAATGCGGCTGCCTCGCTAAATCGATGACAACTGCCCGAAACAAGAAAGAATAATTCGCTTCCTGTTCTGTCGAGGTAACGAAATCAGCGAGGGCGCGCTGCCTTGCAGGGAAGAATTAGGGTATGAGAATGATACTGTGTATGTCCAACGATGAGTTGACGTTATCCTCGTTAAAGTTAGAAAGTCCTTAGGGAGTTATAAGAGTTATCACCCTTAGGACGGCGGATTCATCTGTGATCGGATTAGAAGCGCTAACGCGTGGGTTTTTGTCAACGTCTCTCCCTCTGCATGAAAAATGCAACTATATCATTATCACGTGTCAATGATGTAGCTTCAATATCAAAACACACATGTGGTAATGTTACGTTTTGTTACATATAGAGTAAATACCAAGCACCCGCAGACCGGAGACCTATATCTAGAAAGGTCACCAGAATCCATCAAGTATTCCATCTTGAAATAAGGAATAACAATAAAACATACACAGAATATGTACAACTTGTTTTAAAATGTTAGTTCGCTAGGATACCGAAAGGAATAACCAAAACTTCAAATATAGCAAACCTACTTTATGGGAAAAGTCCTTTCGCCAAAATGATTGCTACTTTTTTATGAATAATACAAAAGAAATTAGTCATAAAAATAAAAAAGACTTCATTCACATTGATGTCATAAGGGTCAGGAAACCGATAGAATGCTGTCAGGAAAATTGAACATTGAGTACATTGACGATAATATTGAAGATGATAACCATTCAATTCATTCTATGGAAATTATGAGTATTTCGCATGATTCGAGAGAAGAAAATGACTTGGAAGAATCCTATAATGAAGAGGAGGAAGATGATAGCGATGCAGAAAATAATAGTAATAACTATTACATTTCGAGACGTAAAAAGTGCAGGGCACCTTAAATTACTATACAGCTACAATTGAATGATTTTGTGGGAGATTTGGGACTACCGAAAGATGGTGGCGAACCACTAACACCATTCATGAAAAAGAAAAAATACTAAGCGAAAGGTATATAAGTGGAATGTTCTCGAGATAGAAGCAAGAACATTAGGAAATTTTTTACAAGAGTAGAGGAAACTTCACTCATGGAGACTATTTATCGATTCTTCCAGCAGAAGTCTGAAAGCAGTTTTGCTCCATAACATGAAGATGTTCGCTCCCGTACCAATCGCACATTTATCGGAAATGAAGGAGAGTTACAGTAATTTCTAATTAGTTTTGGAAAAAAATTATTTAATCAGAACATAACTGGAAAGTATATGGGGATTTGAAGATTCTGAGCATTATTCTGGTACAACAGTCCGGTTATACAAAATACCCTTGCTTCTTGTACTCATGGAACAGATCGCGCAAATCATTACTTGAAGAAAAAATGGCCAACAAGGACTTCGCTCGAGCCAGAAACGAAAAATATTTCACAGGAATCTTTAGTGAATACAGAGAGAGTGTACTACTTTCCTCCCTTCATATTCAGCTTTGGCACATGAAACAATTTGGAAAGACTCTTGATAAAGAAAGCGAATGTTTCAAGTACTTGCAACAGCTGTTCCTTAGAATATCTGACGCGAAATTAAGAGAAGGCATCTTTGATGGACCACAAATCCGGAAGACAATAAGAGATCACCGTTTCATTGATTCTATGGATGCTGACGAGAGAGACGCATGAACGAGTTTCACAAACATTGTCGAGAACTTCTTGGACAATCATAAAAGTGAAGACTACAGAGAATTGGTAGCCAATATGATGGAAAATTTTCATAAGCTGGAATGCTTTATGAATCTGAAATTCCATTTAGATTACTTTACAATGACTTTGGGAGATTACGAAAGAGATACAAAAGATTTCACCAAAATATTAAGGTAATGGAAATTAGTAGTAGTAGTATCAAGGAGGATGGGACGTTAACAGGATGGCAGACTGTTGTTGAAATTTGAAGCGAGAATGTGTAAGGAAAGGGGTGAAACGTAAAAAGAATCCACTTCATAGATCCTTTGTCGAAAAGAAAGTAAGATACTATAAGAAAAAAATGCATTTAAGTCGTTACGCCCTATGTATCCATTTTGATCGATTTATGCGCACTTCGATTGAGTCCAGGGGCCTGATCGGAACCAAAATCTAATTACGCCATTGGAATTCTCGGGAAATTTCTTATTCAATACGAGTGAGATATTCTTAAATCCTAATTTTAATATAACTCCAGCCATAATTATAGAACCAGAGACAGGAGCTTCCACATGAGCCTCCCTGGAAAGTTTTTAGGAATATCGGCCTTTATTCGATACCCTGTATATATAAGTATAAATAAATTGATATTTGTGCATGAATAAGTATAAATAAACCTTTTCTTCTTCGGGATTCTGACAAAAACGGGTTTTACTCACTGAAAGAGTGTTTTCATCCACTCAGGGGTGGGTTTCGAATTGAACGTTAACCCTTTACCCTCTCCGCGTTTCATTTTCGCATAAATGAACTGAGAACACTCTAGTCAAATGCTGAGAAGCTGGAAATTAAGAAAAAAATATTCGAGAATTTGTAGTATTTTGGTGGTTCACCGAGTCTATTGACCTGATGAGGTGAAACAGGCATCGAATTTGAATTTAACGACCTTGAAAACACATAGACCTGGAGATCTAGTCCAGTGGACATGAATTTTGTTCTTGGGTCTGTCTTATCTAGCACCACTGGCCTTTTAAGTTGAATCAAAATATTTAAATAACAATTACGTAACTAACTTTGGTTAATGTTATTTTAGCAAAATAAGTAGAATTCAACTTGTTTCCTGTGTGTATTTTCATATATAAGCTAATGTCAAAAAGTTAGATATTGGCGTTAGTTATGCCACAAATTATATAATGTGGCATAGAAAAGCGGACAGCGAGAAATGATAATAGTAAATTGAAAAAATATATTATAGAGTTAATGGTATTGTTGAACAATTCAGCTACTTAAAATTTGCAGTCACGGTTATTGGGATCTTGGTAACTATAATCATTAGTAAGTAGGTTAACCTTTATTTTCACTGCACTCATTGACGCGCTTAAACAAGGATCTAATTATCAAATCAATTTTCTCTTGAAAACTTCAGTGAAATGTGGCAGTTTAGGCAATCATCGCCCTATAATATCACATATATCCTTTAGTTGAGAAACGCGTGATTATCCTGGTGGTCTTGATCCTCATCAATAATTGAAAGTAGCACGTTCAACATGTAACTGATAAGATAGAGGAATAGGAACTTGAAGGAATTCGACATTAGTGTAACAAATCAGGAAATACAATTTCTTCAATCACTGATAAGTGATCTATCTAAAAAAAAGAGGTATACATCAGTGAAATATAACCTTTCCTAAGCTGTTTTTGATGGCTCTCGAAGTTGTTTGCCAAGAATCATAATGGAAAGAAAATAGTGTTAACATTGATGGGATCAAATCAGTCATCTTAGATTAGCGAACGATATAGTTGTATTGCCACTGACATCAACGAACTAAATGATATGTTACATGACTTAAATAAAGTTTCCATAAAGATATGCTTGAAAATGATTATAGCAAAACAAAAGAAATGTCCAATCAAGACATCAGCATATAGCCAGAGAATAACTACATCGGACGACTCAATGAATATATATATATATATATATATATATATATATATATATATATATATATATATATATATATATATATATATGTATATGAAGTAAAATGTAAACAGTAAATTCACACTTCGTTGCATCATATTCTTTCCCTGTTAGAGGTTGCACAGCTTGAATAAATTGCCACAGAACACAATTTATCCTATTCGACCACCATCGAGATGATGGCCTACCTGTACCACCATACCGAGAAGAAAGTCAAAACTTACCTTCCCCGTTACAGTGATATGGCAAAGGTAGATATTTCGTCTCTACTAGACTCATCAGGGTACCAACAAGCACCTATTTCTGCAAATAACAGATTAGAAAGAGATATGCAACACTGAACGCGGCTTCGTCGACCTCCGCCGGATGACGTATGTATGTTTATACGGCTTTCACGGATTCCTACGTGTGAGATGCAATAGCAGTGGATATATCCACATTATGCCGTTGTAGTGCTGAAATCACATTCAACAAACCTACAAGTATATGCAACTCCGTGTATTGATGAAGTAAATGTGGATAATGTGGATGTATCCACTGCTATTGCATCTCACACGGAGGAATCCGTGAAAGTCGCATAAACATATATATATATATATATATATATATATATATATATATATATATATATATATATATATATAATATATATATATATATATATATATATATATAATACATATATATATATATATATATATATATATATATATATATATACGCCATCCAGCGGGAGGTCGGCGAAGCCGCGTTCAGTGTTGCATGCTTCTTTCCGATCTGTCCTTTGCACAGACAGGTGCATGTCGGTACCCTGATGAGTCTAGTAGAGACGAAATATGTACATCTGCCGTATCACTGTAGCGGGGAGGGTAAGTTTTGACTTTCTTCTCGGTATGGTGGTACAGGTAGGCCATCATCTCTATGGTGGTAGAAGAGGATAAATTGTGTTCTGTAGCAAGTTGTTCAAATTGTGCAACCTCTAACACGGAAAGGATATGATTGGAACGAAGTTTGCATTTACTGTTCGCATTTTACTTCATATATATATATATATATATATATATATATATATATATATATATATATATATATATATATATATATATATATATATTTTTTCTAATATTTTCTTGGGTATAGGTTTTTCATTAGAGAAACAAAGGACAACAATTTTCTTTCTGACGTTTCGCTCTACATAGCGAGCTTCTTCAAAAGAGCTTGGTATATTTATTTTACATCTTGAAAGTAGTTTTGTGTGTATGTTTACACACAAAACTACTTTCAAGATGTAAAATAAATATACCAAGCTCTTTTGAAGAAGCTCGCTATGTAGAGCGAAACGTCAGAAAGAAAATTGTTGTCCTTTGTTTCTCTAATGAAAAACCTATACCCAAGAAAATATTAGAAAAAAATATTTAACAAAAGGTTTAAGATACAAAAATAAATTATATATATATATATATATATATATATATATATATATATATTTATGTCTTTGTCACACTATTACGCTAGGGAAAGGAAACAAACACTCACAAATCACCAGAAAAATCAAATTGTGATGGGCATCGTTTGGAAAACCGAAAGACGTACTCAAAAGCTTAGGACATCATAAAGGGCTATAGCCAATCTATAGATTGGACCATGCTTGGTATTTCATTACGGGATAGAATACGAATAAAAAAATCAGGAAGAAAGACAATAGATAAAATAGAAGCGCCAAAGAGGATGAAATTGAGGTGGTCAGGATATGTTACCAGATAGGCACATAGAATAACAGAATGTAGACTTAGAGAGACAAAAAAAAATGTGGGACGACAACAAAAGCGATAGGTGGACGATATCAAACGGGTAGCCAGTAAATAATAGATGATTCTAACATAAAACAAGGCAACGTGGAAAAAATTGAGGGAAACCTGACCAAGACTGAACAAACATGGATTAAGAAAGAAGAAGAAGAAAATTCCTATTCTAGCAAGTCCTTAAAGCTAAAATTCAAGATTGCCCTCTTAGCACTCTAATTTTCTTCAACAGCGACATCCTGCATCTCTAGCTCGTTATAATTGATCTTCCTCGAACGATTCTCAACAAGCTCTCAATTAAAAACTACATAGTCAAGGAGAAGAATGACCTTTCTTATTAGTAAATCGCTGCACGCATAATAAGTAAGAATGAAAGCTATCCTCTTTTGAAAATATTAGCTAAACAACTACAATTTTTACACCAAAAATTAAGAGAATATGTACATGGTACTTATTCGTGAAATATTCTAAAAACAGGTGTAAAGAAATGGAAAACATCATGCAGAAAGTAAGCAAGCATAAGTTTCTTGTATAATAAAACAAATTAAAGCAATCAAAGGAACATCTTAATTCCAACTGATAAAATAAAATTTAGTTATATAACTCTTAAAATTTGGGTTATGAAGAATTTTTTGTCACAGCAGGAATTTGTCTTACATTAATGTAATTACTAAAAATTGATATTTTAGCTATCTTAGTACTAATAGCTAATTAATTTCCATCAAAATCATAATGATTCTTGAAAATCTATACATTTATTACTGTTCTTAAATCTGAATATTTAGAATAAAGTTTTTTCAAATTAACAGTAAAAACATATAACTGCTACTGCTAAAAGTACATTAGTAATTCCCATACCCCACGTAAGAAAGATAGTAAAAACCAAAATCCCAACTAGCGCCATAGTGTAATTTCACAAAAATCATTAAACAAAATTTCTTCTAAATTTGTAATTTCATCATAAAAACCAATGTTTTAAGTAAAGGCAACTAACCTTTAAGAAACAGGTCTCTAATTTATTGATTTATTTCTTGATTTTATCAAACTTACTGCTCTTAAATGTAAAAAATATGTAAAAAAGTAACAGAACTGAGACGATGATGAGAAAATCTGAATAATTAAGTAATAAAGATAATATTTATTTGGTAATGTACATAAAAGGGAATACATTTGTCATTGTTTATTTACTAGATGCACAACTGCAATAGTATTTTAAGATACTACAGTACTATTTGTTTTAGATTTATTTTAACATCTACATATAAAAATTTTATTCATTTTCGAAGTAGTTGTAATTTGGGAGCTAAGAATTTCGATAATATCAAGTATATGGGTATGACTACAAAAGTCTGGAGATCACACACACTTACGAAATCTTACTGGGTTCCTTTCAATAATGGGCGAACCGCTTTATTCAAACTCGTAGCATTTTCTCGAAAAAATAATCCAATCTCTCCTAAACAACGTAATCCTCTTTCAAATATCCAAAGAACTATGAACAAACGAAAATAATAATTAATACAAAAGAAAGTTTTATATGAAAAAAATATTTTACTGATAAGGCTGGGATTTTCAACATTTATTTTTTAAATCATAAGAAACAAATATACCAAAAATTATTAATATACAAACACTTTTATGCTGTGTTTATTTTTCCATATCACTTAGATTATTTTGAACACCATGTATGTATAGTATTTAAAATCAATTAATATAATCGATAGCTCGAGCAACATGAAACGAAATTTGTTATCTTTCCATAATTCTCGTATTTACGATATCTATATACACTAAGTAAACTTTCACTATTTTCAATAATAAGACTATACACTAAACGAAGTCCTTCAAATTAACAAACAAAATTATCTCATTTATGAATTATTTTAGCGAGCAAAGCTTTAACCAATACTCTCAACCGCAAGGAGTAGATTCTGTTTTATTTAATAATACAGTGAATAATTTTATTAAATGATTTGTGAAGAGTGAGGTTAAAAGTACAAATACCTGCAATAGTTGTTTAAAACGCTAGTTGGATTGATTTGAGGTAAGTAAAAATATCGGTCCTGTTTTCATTAGCAGACCGTGAACAAAATGAAGTATGAAATTATATTGAAATAAGAAATATTTGAAAATAACATGAATTGGGCAAGTGATGCATAATCATACTAGAATGATCTCATATTGCTTAAATTATAGTTTAGTTATATTGTCAAAAACTTATAGTACCCAATGTAATTTTAAACATAATTATTACATCATCTTAAATAATGTGTAAATACGTTCAAAACTTTTTAACTGCGTTTCAACAAATCTATAAGTAGTTCGAATGATTATGTTTAAATATAAATATACCAAAGCAGACGACAGATTTTAGGTTAGGATGTACATTAATGGAGTAAACATACATATAACGTGAAATATATTTTGAAGTCTGTGTGTTGTTTTTTTTTTTCTGTGAGTGGCTTATAAAGTTTAGTTAACCGGTAGTTAGATAATTTATTAAATTATTCGGTTCCAGTAAAATAGTGACCTTTGTTCGTGTGAATAAATATCCATAATAATTATAAATGCAAAAAATTTATTATATATTTAATAAATACATTGTTATATGGAAGTACAGTTTCTTCATTATTTTCTTACTTTCCTTAAAATCCGTACTCAAATTTCATTAAATTACCGTACCATAATCATTCATTTATTTATTTTGAGAATATGCTACGGGCTGGGATTTTATCATTGACACAGTAATCCATAAATACCTTTATGTGGGTAACTGTAATATAAAGAGTGGTAAGTAAAAGAAGCACCATCTATTAATACCGTACGTACTATGCTTAGTAAGAAATTTGAGTATCCATCTCCCTTTATTTTAAGTATATTATATTACATGTAAATCAAGTAATATTTGCATTGTTTATAAAAATAATAAAACATTTATTGTGGTGGTATTCTGGAACTTGCTAACAAGTAGTTCTTCAAAATTTAAGGACAACATACAATATTTTAAAATATTTATCAACACCACAAACTGATCAATTCACAGTATCATAGTTAAATATAAAATATTTTTGTAGTTAAATGGTAATAAATAAAACTCTGATTAAGCTAAAGTTATATTACATCTAAAAAATACATATGTACATATGAAGTGCAAGAATTAAATAAGTGCATATTTTCGAGCTTGAAAAGCAAAGCAAATACTTTTATAGAGTTTATTGCAAGGTATTGTAAATGATGTAGAATCCTCATTAACCTGATTTGTGTTAAATATCTGGATTTTCATTTGGTTTCAAAAAGCAAAAGAAACCGCCGTTCTTATTTGTCAGATCTAAGGATACAACTCTTTTTCTTTATGATGAGATATTACTTTTGATACACACACCCAAAACAAATAATGGATATAAATATCAAACAATTTTCTTTTAATTAACTTAGTTATATCTCAAAATATGTTTCTTTTCCAAAGTTTGACCCTCTCTTTGACGAAATCAAAAAAAAAATGAAATTTCTCGTGATAGGGACAGAAAAGACAATAAATTTAAAAATTTTTCCATCTTGTGTTTGTTCGCATAAGCGATGACCAATGGTCAATTAAAAGACTTTTCTATACATATATATTTTGGAGAATAACTTTCCAATTTTACAGTTGGTTCCATTTAAAAAAAAATCTAAATACTTTCCATAGTTCGTAGGATAGAGAAAAATATGTTTTACAAAAGTTGTAAAGCCTGAAGACAAACAGATGGCTTTGGTCTTGAGACTATCCGTCAACAATATTCAAGGTCAAGTTGTTTTATTCAAATTGGAACTACTATTTTTTACTTCAGAAAAGTGAAGTATGGAAAATTGCATTTGCAAACATATATTTACTCGTCTCTGAGTGTTTAAAATCTATTTTAAAACTAACCCTTTTTATACTTTTTTCATAGGTAATTGGTTTTAAATAGTTTTTCTAATGCTTTACCTTAACAGGGTCCCGTTTATATTCCTACAATTTTTGTTTTTAACATTTTTCTCGAACGAACATAGATTCCGAGTTATCGGCTGTTTTTACACTGATTTGGGAAAAAAGGCCATTTGCCCCCATAATATTTATATGGTTGAATGTGAGATGTTCTTTACTTTTTATTTCCGCAATAAAAAATGATGATCCCCATTTAAAAATAACTTGAACTTGAAAATCCGGTTTAAGGTCATATTTAAAGTCATATTTAAGGTCAGCTCGCTAAAAATTAAGAAAATTTTATCTTTTGTGATTAGTTTTCGGTTTGTTGAGGTGCGACAGTTATATTTTGTTTAAAAGAAAAATCTAAACTTTTTTCAAAATTCTTTCTGTGCACTCAGAGACTGATTGGTTAAATGTGAAATGGTGATTTCTAGACCTTCTGTCGTATGCGTTCCATGTTAAAAATAAGAAAATAGAATTTTCTAGAAACTTCCAGACCTTCTTTCATAGACGTCTCTTAAAGAAATTAACATAGGTAAAATTAATTAAATAAATTATGAACTCGGTGAAAATAAACCCAAAACTATAAACACAAACTTATACTATGAAATGTATAATGCCATAAAGTTCATTACAGTCTTATTTTCCATTTTTCAACAGTATTTTTCGCGAACAAATATGGGAACAAATTTTATTGCTCTAGTCTGAATTTAAAACAATTATTTGGGGGTTTTTCTTTTAAAAAAATACTTGTTCGAAATATTTTTATTTTAATTTTATTTTGTTAGTTGTTGGCCTTAATTTTTTTTGTGTCTGATTTTTATTTTAATTGTATCTTTCGTGTCTCGTGGTTTGTCCTTTATTGCCAATTCAATGGCGGCTATACATTCGGGGATCAGTAAATCTTTGTCGTTTGTGAAGTTTGAGGAAAAATTTGGTTCACGAAACAGCACTTGTACCATCTCCAAGGGTAAAGGAATGTTAAAAATATTGTCGGTCCAATTTGATATACTATTCAAATTATTAGTTTAACCTTGACCGCTCTTTAGCAATCCACTTATTTTATTTTGATGTTTTTGTTTAATTTTCTTATACAATATTTCATATTTGTCATCTTTCAGCGCTAAAACATTATTTAATATAACCAGTGGCAAAGATTGTTTAATGAAATCGGCATGTTTTCCAAAATTAGTGTTAAGACTGTTTAGGTCCTTGGTAGTGTGCATAACTGACAGTGTTAAAAAACTTGTTTTCGTTTTAAAAAATTCATAGATAGGGTAAGTGCTTCACAAAATTACAAACGTATCTCCATAGACATAGTATGATTGTACGCAAATATTCCAAATGATCTTGCTAAAATTATATTGTCTGAAAAATGTCCAAAAATATTTTTATAGAAGCCGTAAGTTTGATATTTTTCACAAAATATTTCAATATGATAATAAATTTTACAAACAAATTAATGATTGTGCAGTAGGTTCACTTATTTCATCTACAATCGCTCAACTATTTGGTCATAAAAAATCTAAATTTAGACTTAATCTTCTACAAATATCTTGTGGACAATTGTTTAATGGCAATTCTTGATAACAAAATAAATGACTTTTTACAACAATTTATTAATATTCATAAAAAACTAAAATTTACTTCAGAATCTGAGGTAAACGGGAAAATAAACTTTCTAGATATGACTCTACAAATCATATAAGATCAAACTCTAGCGCAGTGGTAGACCAAACCGCGAAAAAGGGGTGAAATCAGAATTTTATTTTTCATTTCCGAACCTGTAGGTGTTTTTTTCTTCTATTATTTATTTAGATGACACTTGACCGTAAAAAAACTTTAGCTGTGATTTACTAATATTAACCCACCTTTTGCGCAGAAAAATATGGATGAAATTAGAATTTTGGTTCTTATTTCGACCTTGTACCTTAGACTGAATCGTTTTTTTTTTCAATTATTTATTTTGATGATACTTGAATGCAAGAAAAGTTTGTCAGTGATTTATTAGCAGGAACCCACCGTTAGCGCAAAAAAAAATAGAATTTTATTGTTTATTTCCGACCCTGTAGGTAAGATTGTCGATATTACTCGAATTTTAGGGCACCAGTGATAGGTTCCTGTTATTAAATCACGACCAGGATTGAGTTACATTCAAGTGTCATCAAAATGAATATATATATTGCCGCGTTGTGGTTTTTCTGTGTGGGACTAGTCGCATTTTAGTTTTCAGATTGCGACTCATCGGGATCGTATTGGTAAGGGGGATATAAATAAATAAAAAGTTAATTGAATTTTGTAACAAACTGAAGTGTATTCAGAAGAAAACAAGAATAAGTTCAAATACAAAAAAATATTAGCCGAATCATTAGAGCAGTTTACATTATATTAGGTTTAACAATTGAAGATCTAGTTACATAATTATTTGGGAACTGCCTCTTGATTTGGGGGAACACTATTTAAGCTTAAGGTGTCATCGTTAGAAACGACTCAACTAGACTGATCTTTGATTATTTGCTAATCAATCACCTTGTATAATAGTGTATAGTCAGCAAAAACAAACTATACGATTAACTAGTATACAGTGTGTTGGACAATTAAAGTTTTATCAATCCTTGCTCGTGACAATATATATATATATATATATATATATATATATATATATATATATATATATATATATATATATGAAGTAAAATGCAAACAGTAAATGCAAACTCCGTTCCATCATATCCTTTCCGTGTTGGAGGTTGCACAGTTTGAATAGATTGCTACAGAAACACAATCCATCCAATTCCACCACCATCGAGATGATGGCCTACCTGTACCACCATACCGAGAAGAAAGTCAAAACTTACCCTCCCCGCCACAGTGATACGGCAGAGGCACATGTTTCGTCTCTACTAGACTCATCAGGGTACCGACATGCACCTGGTTGTGCTAAGGACAGATCAGAAGGAAGCATGCAAATACTGAACGCGGTTTCGCCGACCTCCCGCCGGATGGCGTATACATGTTTATGCAGCTTTCACGGATTCCAACACGGAAAGGATATGATGAAACGAAGTTTGAATTACTGTTTGCATTTTACTTCACTTATTCACGGAGTTGCATATGGTTGTACGTTTGCTGAATGTGATTTCAGCACTACAACGGCATAATGTGAATGTATCCACTGCTATTGCAACTCACACGGAGGAATCCGTGAAAGCCGCATAAACATATATATATATATATATATATATATATATATATATATATATATATATATATATATATATATATGACAAAATAAGATAAGTAACAAAAACAATACCTAGTACATCAGAACTTTTAGAAAAATTAAAATATATTTTTAAAAACACAATATTGTGCCCAAATAAATGGAATGGAAATTGAAACTTAGTGATCAGCTTAAATTATGACTCATGAACACATTTTTTTTCCAGATTTTATAATTTATTTCCATTTTTCCTGCATGGAGGTAGTTTTACTTTAACTATGGGGCGACTTTAACAATTTTTTAATGTCACCGAAATTTTTTAATATTCTACGTGACCTAAACATTAAAATGAGATTAGATAAACTTGTTTATCTTCTCTCATTCTCGATATATCAGATTTTTAATCTCATCAAAAAACTTTTATTCGAGTGGAACACATTATGCAACTCAATTTCCTCAACTTTGAAAACTAACAGATCCTCACCTTGAAATTTTTCTTAGAACATTATCTTATCATAAACTTTTAATTAGCACAAATTTTGGTTTCAAATATGAGGTCTACGAAATAGGCTAATATTGCGGTCACTCTTTAGATTCAGCTGATAGTTTCATTTAAAAATAATAATAAAATCCCTATTTTGATTTATCGCCCTATCATTAAACCGAGAAAAAATGTTTGGAAATGTTAGACCTTCCAATTTATTCAGAAATTGCACTTCCATAGGTATTAATAATATTGTATGAGAAAAATTACTGTAAGAAAACATAAGCCCTTTGAATAATGCTAAACACGATCATCCCCCTCAATTTCCTGATGTGAAAAATATTGTCAGACTTTCTAGTACCATTTCATTTATCCATAAAAAATTTAAACTTGTTCAGTTCAAACACTAAACTCGAAAAACACATATTATTCTCAAATAGTTTAATACGATCACTTTTTTAGGCTTTTAGATGACAAATTTTAAAATTTAGAAATGGCAGCATATTGCACTTATTTCAGAATATTATCTTTGGCTTAATTCAAATCTTCTGTTGATAATAAATTGAGTAATGCTCAAAAGTTTGTGTAAGCTTCTTTTAGATTTACTTTACGAGCTACAAAAATGGGTAGCACTTCATTCCCGTTGCAAAGCAAGATAGATTTTAACCTTATTTTACTAATGACATATACAGGTAAAAAATACGGGGAGATTAATCCCACACCTTCCGGATTAGGTATTGCAATATCCTCCAAAAACTCCCTGGCGTAAGGAAAAACAGGAATTTCATAATGAATAATACCTTTAACCTCATATCCTCAAACTACCATTTATAACGTATTAGAGATTTTGATGCCGAACCATAAATAAAGTGCCGTTATGGTAATATTGCATTTCTATTACATTAATTTATTCGTAGTCACAGAATGTGCAAAGCTAATAAGTCGAAATCTTAGACGAATTCTGAGTCAGAATATACTTGGAACTTTAAAAGTCCTACTTGGCATTTTTATATTTGTAGATATATAATTTACTTTTTCGCCCTTTATTATGAGAGCTCTGCATTATTCTGTCCAATAATAAAGATTTTTAGACACATTTAAAAGGCTATCCTGTAATAACTTCATTCTTTCTACCATATCTATATTCCAATGACTTGGTTACTATGATAAAGACTATTCTAACTTACTTTCAGTTAGACAGAAAGAGAGCCAATGATCAACTATACCGCTTTAAAAAAAAATAGGTTTGTATTTAAAATTAATAATAATTGAGAGAATAAATATTAAAATTATTCAACCGCAATTTTCCATAATCTCAACAAAACGTCAAATTTAGATAAATTTTCGTTTTTTGAAACTATAAAAAAAAAGTAGGATATATAGAAATATTGTTTGATTGTCAGTTTGACTAATCATTGATAAAATCGTATGTATATCTTCAGGAAAGTATCTGTTTTATGAAATTAGTTTTTCACCCTTATTGTATAATTTTAATTTCTTCCATGTTACTTATATTCGTTTAATGTTAAATGGATCTCATCGTAATAAGGAATTACTTTTTCTCCTAGACTTCACTTTGATGACTTTACTGCAAGGCAATATACCATCAAAGAAATCGCTTAACTTTACTAACCAATTCTACCGGACACTAGTGTCACAATACATCAATGTATCTTAATTTTCTTCACTTCTTGATGATATATTATTACTCTTTAGTATAGGTATTTTTCAAGGTCAGATCTATGATCATACCACCAAAATTTTAACACGTTTTAATTTACATACATTATGGGATTGACCATCCATACCGTATACATATTTCCATTGTTTACTTTTGAATTTATGCCTGTCAGGTGTTTGGTGAAGTTGACTAATTTTTTGTAAAAGATTAGCAAGGTGTAAAATTAAATAAGACAAGAGAAATAAACTTTTCATCAATTTCATAAATTGTTTTATGCAATTTTTTCTGCAATCTATCTTGATTATGCAATATGTGATAAAGAATGAGATATACGTAACTGTAAAATGTGTAAGTAGAATACACAGTCATGTATTCCTTCCAAAGAATAGTTACAAACTTCACAACGTAGGTACGTAAACGTTTCTGTTTGGCGATTAAAACAAAAATCAAAAATTTTTTAATAAAAAAATTAAAATGAAATTACCTTGTTTTTAAATATGCTTTAAATTTAAGACCTGAAATTTGTCATTAAATTTTAAAATTTATAGGACATAATATTTTCTTCATCGACAAAAACATAGTCACCTCATAGTTTCTTGAACTATACTAAATTTTCTTAAACTATGGTGGTCTCTAGGGGGAGCCAGAGGGGCTTGGGCCCTGTCAGCATCTTCTATCATCAAATATAAAAATTTCTATTGTTTTATATAATTTTAGTTACAAATACTATTTTTTTTTTCAGTTAAAAAATCTATCCGCTGCGGAACATGTGATAATCACGACTTACTCTACATACTTCCTATCTCTTTTACATTACTTGATATGTATCCTAATTTGACTTATTCATTAAATTCAAGAATCGTTCTTTTATTTCCTTTGATAATCATTAATTACTTACACATACTTAAAACTTACCTTTTTCATCACGCCGTTCTTTTCTACTTTCTATCTCTACCATTCCAACATGCCAATATTTTCGAAATGAAGAAATATGTGTGAATGGTCTACTTATAAAGTTTAACCAGTGCACATCTAAAATGTTACCGAATGTTTATTCCAAACCATAAAATTGTTTACTGCTAAAAATATGTGAAGAAAAAACTATACTATCTTATTTGTCACAACAATTTTTTAAGAGGTACCTGTACTCTATACATTTATTTATTTATTTATTCTAGCAAATAAAATAGAATTTTGCCATTGTTCACAAAGATAACCCAATTCTTTAACAAAGCATTAAAAATCGACTAAACACAAAATTATATCACGAGTGAAAGAGAGAAAAGAAGTGTTAAATCGACAAAATTTTTGCATTTGTATCGTTCTTTTTCGGATAATAATTAATTATTTAGTTGATAATTAAATTGTTTGATTTTTAAAATCGTTTTTAAGAAAACTCTTCCTAAACATTTTGATAGTTTTTCATTCTTTTAAGGAAATATAAATGTGAGAAAAATTTTTTAAGTTTCTTTATACTGTACATCTAATAAATAAACAGTATGGTTATTATATGTGAAAAATATCGATACTTTCAAAAATCTCAACATCTTTCCGAATACTTTAAGCAAGGCTTGCATTAAAGTGTTGGATAAGGACGTGACAGTGGTGTGGTAATCATGTGTTAGGTGGAATTTCTAAAACATAAAAAATACTAACTGTTAAAGTGAGGTAGTGGGATCATATTTCACAAGTAGCAGACCGTGAGTTGGGTGTCACTAATTCCCAACATGTTTAATTCTATTATTTGCTGAACTGAACTCTGGGAAGCATATCTTGAAGTTAAAGCACCTGAATATGGTACTCTTAAGAATACCCTCCTGTCAAGTAATTTTTCTTATTCTTATACCTGGATTAGCTGCAACAAGTTCTAGAACTCTTTCTTCTGCTTATGGGATTTGAGAAGTACGGCTTCCCCCACAATCATTTCTATTTGGCATAAAATTACCATGTGTAATTTAATATGTAGAATCTCGAATGGAACTTTCAGACACCCTATATAATAGGTAGATCCTTATTGAATATATTATCACGTGATTCAATGGACAAAGGGGGCTCTGGTTCAGATGATATCTTTTAACTATAGGAAATTTGTTAGATGAACCCAATGAAATTTTTTCCTGCATCGATTTTGCATATCAATCTTATTTAATTCAATTTCCTAAACTATTTAACTAGAGACTAAACATATGATGAAAAAGATACGAAAATAATGGGTTGTTTTTTAAAAAGGAAGAATTTTATTTTATTGATAGTATCAAAAATTTGGTGATATAATCTCTTTTCTGTTCACATGTCCTCAGATCCTTACAAAATTTCACTACGAAATAGTGAAATGAATATGTATACAAATATTTTAGAATGTCCACCGTTTTCTGTCGATTGCAGGCACTAATTCTGGCTTTGATACTAAAAATTGATATTTTAATTATATCACTCACACAGTTTTTTAATTTTAGAATTTCAGGCAATGATTATAGACAAAAAAGTTTAAATAATATAATGTGATTAGTTAGAAAACTTACAATTTCAGCTATGTCCTAATTTATTTTGTTAGTTAATTCCTCCAAATAAACAAAAAAAAACGTTAAAATTAGGTTTTCTTTCTTTATTGAAAATAACTTCTTTGTTGTTTATATTCTTTGACAAAAAGAGCGTCATAATGACAAAGAAATGAGTATTTATATAGTGACAAAGGTTGTTTTTAATAAAAAAACTTTTTTTAATACCATGAAATGGTGATTTTTTTCTTGTTAAACAAATATAGTTGTAACCTCAACTATTGTTTGTGCTTCAAGTATTGCTAGTGTTGATATTCAAATAGCTGAGGATTTTTCGCCTAAAAAAAGTAATTTTCTATGACCAATAGAAAAAGAAATACCAATTTTTTTTTCAAAAAATTACTATAGCTTTGTCTATTACAATTGAAAAACTATTTCGATAATATTAAGTATTTAAAAAGTTATATTATTTATTACTGTTGATTAAAATAGTTATTTAATCGTATTAAAATAAAGTCAAATTTACGATAAAAGATCAATGAGAAATTTATCCGGTCAAAATCGAAGGTAAATTAGTATATGTTAAAATTATTTCTAATTATATTTATGTATCTTTCTATATTTGTATATCAGATTCACCAAAAAATGTGAACAAAGTTCAACTATCCAATCAATTAAAATTATAAAATTTGTTTAAGTTAGACTATTTTTAAATTTGTTTACATTCGCTATGATTTTCATATACGATTAAAATTACCAAATAATTGAAGCAATATTCTTTTTTCATAAGGTTCAAAATTAGTTCAAAATCGAGACATATTTTCGCTGAAGTTGTTTTGCCAATAGTTTGATTGATTATAAAAATTTAATAATCCGAACTGTGACATATTTAAAAGTGTATTATTTAAAATAATTGAATTACTGTCATCTCAGAATTTCTGTCAATATTTGTATAAATTATTTTATTATTAACCTCCTAATTCACTAACAAGCTTTAATTTTAAAACCAGTTTAAATGGACAGTAGAGGGTTTAAATTGACAAGTGCAATAACAAGTCAAGCAAGTTTTGAACCTTAAAAATACAAGAATAAAAAATTATATTCTTTTATTACTAAATGAGCAAAAATGGAAGATCATGTTTATTTTATGG
This sequence comes from Diaprepes abbreviatus, assembly GCA_034092305.1. NCBI lineage: Eukaryota > Metazoa > Arthropoda > Insecta > Coleoptera > Curculionidae > Diaprepes > Diaprepes abbreviatus. The sequence goes on from JASJET010000004.1 coordinate 91,985, forward strand.
TGTCACCTCCAATTTCAGTTTTTTTTTAGATTCTTCCATTCTAACATAGAACAATAACGTATTTAACTTCCATAGCAACTAGATCTGGTATAAGCTTTAAACCTTCTTAGTAAATCTGGCTGTAAATATTTTAAAAACTATTTGATTTTGGAAATTCACTTAAAATCAATATTTCAATATTAAAACCAAATTTTTATAGTATTATAATATTTTTATGATATATCACAATGATATTAAAAAATAGCAAGGATTTAACCACGGTTAAAAAACGCCATGCTATCAGTATAATAGACAGTGACTGGTTGATTTTTAATACATTCAAAAAATGTCATTTATTTAGAAAGAATCATGTGACAAAGATAAGTAATTCTCTGAATTTGAGTCTCCGTCTGCGTTCTCAGATAGCTAGCATGCACTTGTCCCCACCAAAGCGCATGTATGCTGCGGCTGCCATTGTTTTTTATATTTCTTTTCAATATCTTTAAATAACTATTCATCAACAATAATGAAAAATTCAACTTTTAAACTATTCAATGCCACTGAAACCGTATCTTGATTAATATAAATAAAGCCGCAGTTAAAATAAAATCTAGTTATTTCCCTATTGCTCATAGAAAGTATAATTTTTTTAGTCTGCAGAAAATTTACAAGTAATAGTTTTTGACATTTAAAAATAGTGTGAAAATATGACATTTTAGGAATAAAACTCAGTTTGCTTTAGGTCAAAACAGTGCGTTGTTTTTCCAGAAGAAGTTAAATAAAAATCTCTGCGTAAACAAGTTAACGTATCTCAGCAACAAAATAGCCTTTATCTCTATTTAAATAATCATTTTTTTGTTATCATGAGCGCTTTCTTCTAAAAGAATAACACTAATGAAAAACTTATTTTTGTAATAACTCTTGCAAGAATTATTGCGTAAACAAAAAACGCAAATTTTAACTATTTGTTTGCTTTTTGCAGCAACTAATTAACAGAATGAATTGCGCCGTAGCTCACTACTCAAATTTTATTATTTAAACTTTTTATCTGTAATTAATACCTGAAGCTTCTAAATTTTAAATTACCAAGCATCGCCAACTGTCTTGTAAAGGGTGTTTTTTATAGAGGTATAGAACTTTTAAATGGAATAAAACAAAGATGAATTTTTTAAATTGACATGAAATTTACCTTATTCGAAAGATAACCTTCTGGCATTATAATTTAAATATGACTTCTGGCATATGACCTCCACAGCTGGCTCGGACGTAGTCTAATCTGGAGGTCCAATTTTCGATGACTTTTTCCAACATTTGTGGCCGTATATAGGCAATAACGCGGCGAATGTTGTCTTCCAAGTGATCAATCGTTTCGGGCTTATCGGCGTAGACTAGCGACTTCACATATCCCCACAGAAAATAGTCTAGCGGCGTTAAGTCCCACGATCTTGGAGGCCAATTCGCGGGTCCGAAACATGAAACTATGTGGTTACCAAACGTTTCCTTCAATAAATCAATTGTGGCACGAACTGTGTGACATATTGCGCCGTCTTGTTGAAACCACAGCTCCTGCACATCATGGTTGTTCAATTGATGAACGAAAAAGTCAATAATCATGGCTCTATAGCGGTCACCATTGACTGTAACGTTCTGACCAGCATCGTTTTTAAAGAAGTACGGACCAATGATTCCACCAGCCCATAAAGCACACCAAACAGTCAGTTTTTCTGGATGTAACGGTGTCTCAATATACACTTGAGGATTATCATTACTCCAAATACGGCAGTTTTGTTTATTGACGTATCCATTCAAACAAAAGTGAGCTTCACCGCTAAACAAAATTCGCTTATGAAAATCGGGATCAACGGCAATCTTGTTTTGGGCCCATTCACCGAATCTACGCCTCGCTAGGTGATCGTGTGGCTTCAATTCTTGCACGAGTTGGATTTTGTAAGCACGCAAACCAAGATCTTTCCGCAAAATCTTCCATAAAGTGAATGGACACATATCCAATTCCTGTGCACGATGGCGGATAGACTGATTCGGGTCTTCCTCTACGCTACGCTCTACAGCAGCAATGACTTCTTCTGTACGCACTGTACGACGTCTCTGTGGATGGGTATTATCATTTAGAGTAAACGTGGTGCGAAAACGTTAATCGAATTAATTGCTCTGATGGACGATTATGTTGACCTTAAAATGGACGTAGTGCGCGATACGTATTTCGAACAGAACCATGATTTTCAAAATAAATTTGCACAATTTGGAAGCGTTGTTCAGGCGTCAGTCTTTTCATGTTGAAATGCCAAACCAAAATAAACATAAATCACTTGACAACTGACAAAATCACCCCCAGTTAAAAAAGTGTTGCCAACTTAAAGTTCTATACCTCTATAAAAAAAACACCCTATATTTGCCCCCTTTTTAACCTCTAATAGTCGGTTATCTCATATCACGACATATCCTATTATACTATTATATGGTATCAGAGTGTCGTTTGATTTTTGAGTTAAAATGGATAAAATGACATCAAAAATATCCACGGCCTTCCGCTCTGTTCCTTGATGAAGATTTTTTTTATTTTTAGGACACACGGAAAAATGGAAGATAACGAAGAAAATCTATATATGATTCAAAATTTAAAGGAGTTAGTTGAACCACACATAGTTTGTGAAAAATCCAAAATTTTAAATGTGAGATATTCAAGAGTAAAAAACATTGAAGATAAATATGGATTAACATGGTTAAAGTAAGAATAATAAAAATCTAAGTGGACAAAGGTGATAAGTCACAAAAATTATTTTTAAAAAGAACTACTTTTTAAACGTATTTTACTTATTGTGTTTTTTAAAACTTTTTAACTTGAGTCATTAATCATATGAACGAAATAAGCAAATTAAGTTTATCATAAAAAGAATGATTAATGGGTTATTATTGTTACGATTTGAATTGTTTCTTTACTTTTTAGGCAATAATAAATAGATCAGAGATAAGTAGGTCAAATTAGAAAAAAAATCGCCTTTCTAGAGTGTATTCAAGATACATTTTACTGAAGTGGCCAGATTATGTTTATGGAAATATTTAAAAAAATTACGGATAGTCATAAACTTAGTTCGAAAATTTCTATACATTTATTGATCTCATAGAAAATAAATTAACAATATACTGTAAATCCTACTTCTAGCTATAGGAATTCTTTTTGATCAAAAATAGATGAAATTATGTCTTCCAGATTCCGATTGATACTAATATAAAACATTATCTCAACGTTTTCCTGTCGAAGTAGAGTTACTAGAAAGTGATTCAAAAAGAAACTGAATGGTTACCCAAAACATCTTTTTAGGGCACTTTATACACTCTTATAATTTCATCATTCTCGTCAGTACGTGCATGTGTGCGTCCGTCCATTCGTATATTATAGCCATATACTTTTTTTATATGTTGCTATGAAATTTGCAAGTACGTGTGCCATTAACAAAAAATTTAGTTCACCTCATAGAGTGAGATATTGTTGAATAGTTCTTTCAAAATGTCAATAAATATTCTATATTACATTTTTGATTTAGCTGCTTCATTCGTGAAATATGAACCACCAAACTTTTCAATGGTAATTTCTAGAAATCTAAAGTTGCACAGAAAATTATCAATAAGAAATTAAGTGCACTAATTTTTGAGACTTTTAAATATATAATTTCGTATTTTTTGTTTATCTGATTGAGTGGGGTAACATTGAATAGATCTTCAAAAATGTAGGTGAATGTTTACAGAATATTTTTTATTTAGTCGTTTCATTCACGAAATATAAGCCCCTAAATTTGCTTCACTAATTCGCCGGATGACAGTATTCTGTTTACAACCACAGCAAAATTACCTTAGTAGCCTCGACAAGGAAAAGAAACTTTAACCTGAAAGCCATCAAAATGGATGGGAACATTATTGACTGAAAGTAAAAGGTTAAATATCTGAGTCTGATCCTAAATAATAAACTTCTCTGAAATAAGAATGACAAAGAAGTAATCATCAATGCTATAGAATATTCGCGGGAAAAGCTGGAGCACAAACCCAAAAATCCTGCAGTTGATGTACTCTGCAATAGTGACACCCATTATCACATATGAGAGAGTGGAGTAAAAGAACCAGTCAAGCTAATACGAGACCTAACCTCTCGTAGGTTCAGAAACTAGCCTGGGCAATGAAAACCTGCTCAGTGGCCGCCATGGAAGTAATCCTAAACATTTGCATATACTTGTGAAGAGTATGGCGAAGAAGGCATTATGTAAAATGATAGGAGATAAAGTCACAAAACGAAGACCCAATTTCTTATCCAGAAATCAACAAATCCGGGACATGTCCCAAGATGAAATGAAAAAGAAGTTCAACTTTGTGAAAATTTCAACACAAAGTTGAGTTTCAAAAGTAAATGGGACAAAAACATACACTATTGAAAAATTTCACGGAAATCCCATTCGATGGTATACAGATGGCTCCAAAAAACGTAGAGAACTGAAATAGGACTGTATGGGCCAGAACCAGACACCATGAAGTGAGCAAGTCACCAAGCATCCCATAGCGATTAGTCAGGCAGCCATCAATGCGCTGAGTTAACAAATAATCAGCTGCAAGATTATCTGCGAATGTCTAGGGGAACTAAACAAATTAAATAAGAATAATAAGATTACTTTCCTGTGGGTACTGGGACACACCGGGGTAAAGGGAAATTAAAAAGTAGACTATATCGCGAGAGAAGGGGCTGAGACACCATTTCTGAGGCCCGAACCTTTCTGTAGAATGAGTAGCAATGTAATGTTGGCAGAACTGAAAAAAAAATAGGAAGAAAGCAGAAAATCCAATTACTGGACGGATCTGAAAGGAATGAGACAAGCGAAGATACTTATTGGGAATTATGACCAGAAGAAATTCAACAAATACATAAGCCTAAGCAAGAACCAACTTAGAGTTCCTACAGGAATCTGGATCAAGCATTGCCATCTGAAGGGACCCCTCAAGAAACTCGAATTGGCAGAGACAGAAGAGTGCAGATTTTACGAGGAAGTGGATGAAACCTCTATCCACATTCTTTCAGAGTGCAGTGCTTTAGAAAATCCTAGAATGTGGTTTCTGGGAATATACCAAAAAAAAAGAAGGGAAGTTACCCACTTTAAAGCCGTCCAACATCTTAACGTTCCTGACAGAAATAGGAATGGAGGACCTACTTTAGTCGGCAAGGCATCCCTAATGACTTGGCAGCAGAAAAGAAACACAATATATCTGCTAAGTCGCAGTGTATTGATTGCCATTTCTACATACATACATACATACATACAAAAGGTCGAATGGGTCGAGTATTTTCAACAGGTTTGTGCCCGTGTTTGTGTTCATGAGGCTCTCTCATTACATGTTGCTTTATTTTTTGGCCCAATTTTTTACAATACTTTGTACTTGATTTGTCAGTTTTATAATTACAACAAAGTTTAGATCAGTTTATACTTTAAAATAGGTTTTTTTTTTTTAAATTCTTTCTTAATAGACTTAAATATAAAGCTGAAATTTTCCAATAGTAGGTTTTTTAAATCTGAAAAAATTAGACATAATAGTATTTAGTAAATTCTTTCCACGAAAATCGCTACGATTAATTTTCATCTACTACTTAATGAAATAAAAAATCTTTAAAAACAAAACACATCTTTTGTGATTAAATTTTATAGACACAAGCTTTCAGTACACTCAAAGTCATATGTGTTATTGTTAATACCTACATAATGAATTGCTATTGACCGACCACCTTCAAGTAAAAATAATTTAAGAAAATTGAATAATATTCTTACACAGAGTATGCTGTTATTCATTTAATTTAAGATGAAGCGCTATCAAATTCTTCTAAGGCGAGAAGACTTTATTCTGAAATATTTCAAGCTCAAACATTGCCAAGTCCAAAAACCTTTTAAAGGGTTGATTGAGGCTTAAGAGAAACATGTAAAATATGATTAGAAAATAATTATTAACGGGCCTCCCAGAAGAGCACGAGATCCTCAGAGGAATAAATTTTGCAAGACATTGCCAAACGCAGATCGGAGCAAGAGAGCAGTTTCCCATATTCGCCTCCACCGTATAACGCGCGCGGAATATTGCATGTTATCTCCAGTAGTGTATGTGCGAAGATATTAAATAAATCATTGACTACAATGGATAATAAACTATTTTGAAAATCCACCCGAAATTATCGAAATTTGGCGAACTTTAAACAAAGATCTACCGAATTCATTACATTCGAAGATGCTCTTACCTACCTTGTCCTGACAAGAACCTAAGACTTCGAAACGAGTCTTGCAGGTAGCGGTGTATTACCATGGAGGAGACCTCCACCCTTCCCTGATACTTCTTTGCAATCTGAGATAGTGCTTTGTCTCTAACTGTGTTAGAACCGAGTACGTCTGCTCTTATATAAATGTATTTATTTTAATCATTAATTTAATATTACTTCACACCTTTGTCCATATTATAATGTCTGAAAGTTTATCAGGAATATTTTGCTTTTATTGCTTTTATTTTCTTTTATAAACTAACCGAAAACAAATAATTAAACAAAGTTAATAACTAGAAATTTCAAACTCTCAGAGAAATGAAAGCTTAAAACAACCATTGCTAACACTAAAATTTTGAACTCATTTAAAAATAAGTTACAACGCATTCCAGAACAGATCTTATTAAAAGAAAAATAGCACAAAGATTTATGATAATAATTATGTTTATGAAATTGATTCCGTGCTGCGTCATTAAAAATATAATAACCAAATTAACCATAAATCGAATTGTATCTTATCTATTGCTTATATATTCGAAATTTTTCCAAAAATCGCATTTATAATTTTATAAAAAAAAATTAAAATCAATCAATTTATGTGTATTTATTTTAAATGTTGAAAACAAAAATTATATGAAAAATGTAATTAGTACACTAAGTTGTATTTATTTTATGGAGATAGAAATTTTTCTTAGTGTGGATTACAAATTTTTTAGTTGTAAAATGTCATTTATAATTTAACTGAATATTTTTATATTAGAAGTCTTTGGGCTATTTGTCCCCTAAAGAAACTGTAAAATGAATTTATATTCAAGACATTTTTCAGTTTATTAATTGACCAATTTTCAGTTCTGTAAAAATATTGTAGACTCGACATAAATGTGATAAACATTTCCACTGGAGAAGAATGTTCTGTGTCATTGATTGCTAAAACATATCCAAAAAATATGGAAGATAAGGATTTTCTTCACATTCATAAACTATTTCAGAAAGAATTTGGGATATATATGTCTGCTAAACCTTCATTGGAACTTTTTTTACGCCAAAAAGGTAATTTTATAGTAACAATAATCAAATCCAAATAATTTTGCATTCCTAATTTTTTTTAATTAAAATAATTCTAAGTAATTCTAATAGTATTTTTTTTCTGTATTCAAAAACATATATCGGGCCCAATATTGTATGTCTTTTTCAAAAACATATTACATTTTTTTAATGTATTTTCCTATAATAGTTATAAATTGATCATAAATTAATTTTGATATTTACAAAAACATAGCTAACTTGGAAAACAAGTCATGTATGCCGGGATAACATCATAATATTGAAAAGTGTCTAGGTCATTTCCAAAAACTAAAAGAGACATATAATTATAAAGAATGGCGTAAAACTTTCAGAGGAAAAACTACCAAGAAACAACCTGCCTGTGAACCAATAATGATCTTTTCTGTACTCATCAGGAAAGATATATATATATATATATATATATATATATATATATATATATATATATATATATATATATATAAAGGTTTTGATACTATTACATCGACTCATCGAGAGCAATAGCAAGTAAAATATAGCGAAAACTGTATAGTCGGAACTCAAAAAACATTAGTATTGGTATAGCCTGAAGGGCTTAAACTTTGTCGTAGACACGGACGCCAAATATCAATAACTAAGGTGAAAAAATAGGTTATTCTTTTCAAATCTGAATGCAACTATTTTAAAACAAAGAATAAACTACTTGCAATTCTTAAAACAATGGAATGCGCAGTGAGTAAAAAAATTCTACTTTAAAAGGTTCAGGTATCGTTAAAGTGGCTAAATTATGCCAAGACAAACGCATTATCTAGGAAATTTTGCACAGATCGAGAAAATCCTGATGATTTCCATTAGAGGAAACTGACTAAAGCAGAATAATATTCCTTATATAGGAAATCAGGTTTTATCTACAACAAACAGTTGAAGACACAATACAAAGTCATCTTTTGTATCGCACTCATTTTACTGAATCCGTTCGATGAACGTTGTCACTGTTGTAGGTGTATTTTATTTTATCAGCGATAAAAAGTTTCTTAAGGTACGTAAAAGATAGTTATTTTTCATTAGTTAATTAGAAATAATATTGTTATTATATATTTAGCAAGTTATATTCCTGTTCGTTTTAATATAGATGGTACTTAATCTGTCTGAAATTCCGGGTATGAGCTGTCAGTAGGGGCTAATTATGGAATATTTGGGTTCTAATACTTACGCAGTTGAATTCCTCTTTTCATTATGCCCTTTATTAATTTTTAAAATGCCGTCGTTGCAGTCAAAAGCTAAACGAAAAGATTGGAATGAAGGCAAGATGAGTGAGTCTATAAAAATGGTTCGAGAGAAAAATGAGTTATTTCAAAGCAACAAAATATTTTCAAGTGTTCCGAACAACTTTGTTTCGACTATGCCTGAAGCATGACTTATTTCCAGATGAAACAGCAGCTACCATATTAGAAAGAAAAACAATGTTGGGCACACTTCTTAAAAGTCTTTTATTAGAATATATTTTAATGATGGAAAACAAAGTCCATGGCTGGACGAGAAGCGGTATTCGTCTAATGTTATTTATATTGACAAAGTGTAATAAATAATTTTTAAAACGCCATACTGATAAGCTTCGGTTAAAACACCACCTGGCACTTCTTTTACAAAAAGCGTTTGATTCAATAAAGGAAAGGCTAGTAACTTCTTTAAACTTCTGGAAAAGCTATACGATAAACATAAGTATGTATTGTAACTTGGAATCAGGCATCGCCGTAAGATACTTAAGTCGTTAGTCACAGCAAATAGCTTCACTTACATCAAAAGAAAATGTTTATTTGCATGAATGCCACCGGTCATTTTGTATGACCTTTCACAATTTTTCCTAGGAAAAATATGAGCCTTTATCTAATAAAGAGGAGCTCTAGGAGTTGTACACCTATCAGGATGGATTCAAATGAAAATATTCATTGCATGTTTCAAACACACGAAACCAACACCAGATTCAAAAATTTTACTAGTATTAGATCGCCACTTCAGCCACACACATAACACCGATGTAATAGATCTGGCTAGGAAAAATAACGTAAAAATTTTATCCATACCTCTGCACATAACCCACAAGCTCCAGCCATTAAACAAAATTTTTATGGGACAGTTGAAAGTCTACTATAGTGAAGAAATCTGAATTAGAAAAAAATGACAGATCACTAAACGCTTTCGATGTTGTGAAGCTTTTCGGTAATGCCTACGTTAAATTAGAGCAAATGGATTCCGCGTCACAGAATCCAAGCCATTAAATAAAAACTTATTCAGCTATGTAGACATTTTTTCTGTGGAACATATAAAGATTGCTGTAAAAATGTATCTGCAACAAAATCTCTAATGAGAGATCATCACCTACAAATCCCAGATCACCTCAGTATTCATCTAAATCTTTGACCTCCCTTCTTGATAATAATAATTTAACTAAAATATGCCTCATGACCTAGATCTAAAACAGAATGAGAGCCTTCATGTGAATCTGACCATAGCAGCTTCATTTCAATTAAAATATTAGTGTCCGGGTTTAGACATGAAACAGCACATCATACTGAGCCAGATTTGATCGCAGCAGCTTAAGTCTAGTATCTCCTTATAACATAAGTTCAGTGCCAATTAAACAAGGATAATATCTAATAGGGAGAGAAAAACTGCTGTGGCATGATAATAACTTGTTCACCTTATAAAAATGGTCTCATGGAAAAAAGTAAAGGGAAAATAGAAAAAAAGAAGAAAGTGACGAACAGTTATAATAAGAAAAAAGACAAAAAGAAAGGAAACCGAGAAAATAAGACTGATAATGATTCTACAGACTCTGAGGGTGGAGGCGACATCCATTTTGGTACAGTCAGTAAACCTAATGTCCTAATGAGAAAAGAAGCTCCTGACTCTGCGGCTGCAAATATATATTCTGTCAATGACTTTTTTCTAAAGTTACTCAGAGAAATTTGGGTTAGTTGTCTAATGTTTGGGCTCTGGGCTCATAATGACTGAGCTCGTCCATAGTTCACCACTTGAATTTGTTATTTTTACAATTTGATTAAGTTGTATCTTATTTTTAAGAAACGTTTCCTGATGGCTTAGGAGATATTTTGTTATTTTCTTAAAAGAAAAGTTGTTCCTTATTCTAGTGTTCCATATGTGAGTATTTATTCCATAAATAGATACCATTTAGTTATTTAAATTTTTACTCAAATTTAATAGTGTTAATTAACATTAAAAATGTAAGATTGTTACTAACTCAAGCAAAAATATATGACTGTAAAATAATTTTTTATTTTATCAAAAAAAAAACAAAATGGCATTCCATATTTGGTCACTTTTCTCTACTGATGGATCTTCTCACAATATTTTTTAATTGAAATCCTTTCCAAAGGTAACAAAAAGAATAATCAAATATCAAGTGACAAAAGAATAATTCAAAACAATCTAGTAAGATATTTCCTCAAAATTTAAGAAAATTCAGAGTTACTGGGCATTGTGACAGTCTTTTTTCATACAAAAAGTTTCATTAATGAGAATTTCGGAAACTTTTGATGGCCATAATCATAACTAGTGGACTACTTTACCTACCAAAAATATCCCAAGGGTATTATGATATCTAATACAAAGATGGTAATTTAGAAACTAGATATACAACTTTTTGAAACAATGTAAGGGAACAAAAGTTCATTACAACTTTTAATTATTTTGCATTAATTATCTTAAAGTAAATTCTACTATCTATCTTATGTCTATTCAAGAGTAGTTATCCATCAAGGAAATATATATCCGTTATCATACTTAAGCCTAAATTCAATTTTATTAATTTTGGGGTGGTTAATTTGTTTTCTAAAAACTATATAAACCCAGACAATTTATCTATCATAATATTTAAACGGTCGTACCCACTTGAATATTTTAAAATAAATCTGTCAAAAAAACTCAATATATTTTATCATTCACTTCGTACGGGGTCTAGGATTAAGCGCTAAAGACATTTTCAACATGTGGGCAACTCGTAGGAGTGCTTTATTCTTCTCAACTCAGCAAATTTTCTCATCATAAGAAAACAAAAGAATATTTAAATTAAATAGCTGAAATGCAATATAATTATTTGTTTATATGTACAAAGGTCGTGTCTGTGGACCATTTTTTTGGGTATTTGAAGAAAATAAGAACAATAAAATATGGAAATGGCTGAAAGCGAATAGGATTTTTATTATTGTGACACGACTCGAACTTTTATTATAAGACATAGAATAGTTACAATTACTTTTATATAAAAATTATTAGATTAAGTTTAGGTCTAATCAAATATTAAAATTTCGACACATGGATAACTAACCCTCTACAAACCAAAGGACTGAAACTTTCAGACGCTCGGGAACGAAAATTACCTGTTCTGGCAGGGATGTATCGCGAAAATACGTTCGATAGATGGAAAGAACGCAAGGCAGTACCAGCGCGATTAAATTGGGAAAGGTTCTAAGGGTTGTAAAGTTCGCGACACGTAAATTCTGGGATATTAAAAGAAGGTTTTTATTTTTGTTTTTATTTAACTTCGATAAAGTTAACCGGAAAGCCTGTTTTTATTTCACTTGGTAAAAGGATGAATACCGTTTGTTTAAACAATTTAAATAGCTATTTCACGTGTTTTTACTATTTTTTTAATTTTTATTTTAGAAGGCTTATTATAAGCATAATCTTTACAATTGGGTTGTTACGTTTTCTTTAATAATAGAACGACCAACAGGAATAATTACTGTAATACTTTAGAATTAGAATAGAATAATCATTATTTATAAGTTTTTCATTGCATATAATTTCGTTTTCTCTTTATTTTTGTTAAAAGATTTAAAGGTTTTGAGAAAGTTGTTTTGTTTAATTTTATAAAAACGTTCATACGATTAAACGGGCGAGCGCGCTAAGGAGGAGCTTCATTACAAGAGGCGAGATCTGACTAACTAGATAGTAGCCTTACCCATGTCCTGAAATCCTAAGTTTTGGTAGTGGTAAATCCTAAATAACCTGTAGTTGTTTAGTACTAAAACTGTAGAACCAAGAGGAAGTACCAGGCTTCTAGAGTGCCTTTATTACTGTGATGTTTATTTATATGTTTTTAGAATAGCTACGAACTAATATTGGACAGCAGTAAATCGTCGACGAAAGGGCCAAATACCACCAAAATATTTTACAGAAATCTACAATCAAATACTGTCACAACAATATATCTTTATAGCTCTTGATCATTATTTTAGTAATTGATTAGGCATCTATGCAATACAAAGGCAAGAAACTAAAACCGTTGCTGATGTATTATTTAGTCAGTGAATTTGCAGATATGAATAAAGATGATTTTAGCTTGACAAACTAATGTTATGTATTTAACTAAATTTTCTTTTCATTAGAAGTAATTGCTAGGTTACTATAGAATGGTTTAAGAGACCAGTGCTTGCTTTCAGCCATCTAATCAGAGCAGAATCTAAAAATCGAAAATAATCAGTAAAATAAATGTATTTAATCTATTGAGCTATTTGTATCGTTGTGCAATTAGCAAAACTAGTACTACAATTATGAGTTTTGGAAAAGAGTTACGCCTTTCAATCGATCTATTCGTAGATATTCTTGAAGAGACCAATCCACTAAGCGGTAGTTGGTGATAGGATGGTCATAATTTTGGTCAGGAGGATCAAGCTTTAGAGGATGACAATGTGATGTACTTTATTATGTTATAGACATTATACATCTAGTTAATGTTTACTGTTTTTAAAATGTTGGGACATTTTTTATAGACTTATTTCAGTAATCTTAGTGGTTTTTTTCTGACAAAATCAATTATCATGTAATTTTATACCTAGTACTCTAAAATTTACTACTATTTTACTTCCTTCTTTAACAACCGTTTCTAACTTGCTTGTGGAATATTCCAAAATTTATCTCACAATAGAAAAAGGATATACAGAGTGTTACAAATTTGTGTCTGTATACGAGGATGTCGAAAATCATTCAAATTGGGTCATTATTAATATTTTTATCGAACTTTTTAAAAATTTCTTTATCGCAAAAATTGAAGAAAATATTTTCGATCCACCTCATGAGAATTCCACATGTTACAGACAGTCAATTGCGTTGCTGGGTTTATTATAAGGTGGTCTTCTTATTAGTGCCTGCAATATTTTAATATTTTCTTTTTTGACTAGATTTGTTTTCAACTTTTAGCTTCTCTTGAGAAAAACAATAATTCTATATTTTAGAAATCATGTTGATGTTTTATGAATTCAATGTTAACAAAACTCAATATACCGTACTGTTTTTATAATTTAATTAATAATTTAATTTGATTTGATTTAATTGTCAACATTTTTAATGGTTGATTCATGCTTCTAGAAATTGCCAAATGCCACTGCACTACGAAATAAAAATTCGTGTTTCATACTTCAGAATTTAAAAATTAGTAAAAACTATGGATAATCAATCCAAATCGTCCATACTTATCCTAAACTAAAAGTACAATGAAAATTTTTTGCTTTTCAGTTATAGTTATTAGAATAATTTCATTCGAAAATGTTTCAACCATTATAGGACATATTTTTACTAAATTTTATTTGTTTATAATGTTATTTTTTATAATTTTATGTACTTGTCAAGTTCTCCTCCAGCCGATAACATCCGAAAGCGGGTACGAATTATAACGACTATTTAAAAAGTTAAAAGTTGATGAACAGATGAAAATAATGTGTTATAATGTTATTTTTTATATTTTAATGTACCTGTCAAGTTCTCCTTCAGCCGATAACATTCGAAAGCGGGTATGAGTTATAACGGCTTTCTAAAAAGTTAAAAGTTGATGAACAGATGAAAATAAAGTGTATCATTTAACTTGCAAGTGAAAATTGTTGGTGGTAGTTAATAATGTTTGGAAGTACGAACCGATCATACTGGTTAACTAAAAATAATGTGATTTTCTAAAAAAAAAAGAAAAATATGATTTTTATGACACAAACTAATAGATCACTTATAGCCTTTTAGAAAAGAATATTTAAAAAAAAAATATTTTGTTTGTTGCGTTGTTTGCGACCATTTTCATTTTCCTAATGCATCTAGGTATAATTTTACTAACAGAACATCCTAGTCATACGTATATGTTACATTACCTTCGAAAATCTGATAAAATAACATCTACTTTGTTGTAAAGTTGATTATACACACACGCATCCACCATAACATATACACATGCATATACACATACATATGTATACACACACACACGCACATACAAGGACACGCACGCATACCCATTTTCACAGATCAACTGATAATATGTCTGACAAAGTCATCGAGAATTGTATTTTAAAAATTTATCTTTATTCCGGTGTAAGAAATTAAATAAAAAACATATATAATAAAAAATATATTATATTACACAGATTTTTTTTTATTTTTAGGCATTAAAAATGGAGCAGATTTTTTTCCCACTCCCTTTGGAGGAAGAATAAATATGAATGGAAGTGATTCCGTTGATCATAACGCAGTTATAACTCTTCAAAATTATGATATTTTAGGTAAGAAAAAACTTATTGTCATATAATATGATAAAAATTTTACAGTAAACTGTTTTACAAATGCAACTCAGCAATATGAATAATTCTTTAGTACTTTTACTTTCGAAGAAAACTATTATATTTTCCACCATAAACAAAAATTAATTACCGATTCCATTCAAATTGATTTTTACTATAATTACACTAATGCAATGAAATTCGATTGCTGATTTTCTAAAGTCTATTTTTATACACGGCATATTTTCGGTAATTAAATTATTAATTAAATTAATACAAGATTTATGAAAAACTAGGCCGGACTAAAACAAAGTTAATGCGCTTCTGTAATCACAGTACATATCATAATTAATAATTACTTTCCTTATTACAAAATGATGACAGATACTCTGTAAACGCCCACCAACAAGACGAGATACAATAATCTTAAAGTAGGATCTACTATCTTGAATGTTACCTTGCTGGTAGCGTTATGGGATAAAAAGGTGTCAGAAGTGAATTAGAAAGAAAATTACCGAATCAATCGTTTTAGATATTTTTACACTTGAAATAAATGAATTTTAGGTTTTATCGAATTTTATTTTTTTATTTTAGGGTTTACAAAAGTTCCTCGCCGAACTGGATTTGACCTGGTAACCTCAAAACTTATTTTAAAAGCCTTGGCGAAATTCCACGGAACAATTTTAGGTTACAAAGATCACAACCCAGACCAGTTTAATGAAAAAGTTAAACCATATCTGAGCAATTCTTACATACCCGATAATATAGCACGTATCACCAGGAAACACATGATTCAAGTTTTGAGAGAAAAGGAATTTCCTTTGGAAGTTATTGAAAGAGCCGCAGCGACATTCGATAGAAAAAACATAAAAGATGTAAAAGAGCCTTGGGCGACATTTACTCACAACAATACATCGGTAAGACAAAAATTGTATTAACCGTGAAAATGCAATTTACAAATCCATGGTCGGACAACCTTAATAGACAGAATTATTAATTTTACTATTTATTCGTCTAAGAAATAAGTTTTCGAAGCTCTGGGTCCGAAAAATGACGACAGCACTGTTTCGTCCTCATATGGCACTGATCAGGCAATTTCATCCAGTACAATCCACCATTTCGCAAACTGTTTTTAAAATGAATAAACAACACACAAGACATGAATAGCGACATCTCGACGTATCACTCAATAACACAAGAGCAACACAAACCAACATGTGTAAAACCGCCTTGTGATATATATATATATATATATATATATATATATATATATATATATATATATATATATACACGAATAGCGACATCTCGACGAATCACTCAATAACACAAGATCAACACAAACCAAAAATATTGTATAAACCGCCATGTGTGGCACCGGTGAGCAAACTAACCACGAATTCCGCAGTTCAAGCAAGATGTCGCACCAACGATCTTCCCATGGGAGTTAGTGTCGAGTGATGCAATCTCTATTCTTTGGGTAGCATGTTTCGTGTATCGAGTTTTGATTTATTTCATCACATGGCGGTTTTATACAACATTGTTAGTTTGTATTGCTCTTGTGTTATTGAGTGATCCATTATGCTGTCGCTATTCATCTCTTGTTTGCTGTTTTTCATTTTAAAAACAGTTATAGGGCACATTTGCGATATGGTCGATTGTACCGGATGCAATGACGTGTTGAATCCAATACGAGGACGAAACAACGCTGTCGTCATTTTTCGGACACGGAGCTCCTCCATTGTCTTGGAGTCCTCCGCAATTTCTAACACGAAACCCGAGAGTAATGTTTGCCAACAATCCTATATCGAAGCTTCTTCATTGTCTTGGAGTTTTCCTCACTTTTTAACACAAGAGACGAGAGTAATGTTTGTCAACAATCTTATGTCCGCGCAGCCGAGAATTTTCTCTTTTATTTTAGAATTAAACAGACAAGAACTTTTTTTATAAATTTATTGGCTTAAAAAACACGTACAGGCTATTATGGGGAGATCGTTGGTGTGACACCTTGATTAAATTGCAGAACTCGTAGTTAGTTTGGCCGCCGGTGCCGAATAATGCAACCTCTATTATTTGGCTCACATGTTTCGTGTATCGAGTTTTGATAAATTTTCTTTTTAATTTACCGTCGCGCCATCACATGGCGGTTTATACAATATTTTTGGTTTATGTTGATCTTGTGTTATTGAGTGATTCGTCGAGATCTCGCTATTCGTGTTTATATATATATATATATATATATATATATATATATATATATATATATATATATATATATATATATATGTATATATATATATATATATATATATATATATATATATATATATATATATATATATGTTTATGCGGCTTTCACGGTTTCCTCCGTGTGAGATGCAATCCTTTCTAACTGTGCAATCTCTAACACAGAAAGGATAAGATGGAGAGAAGTTTGCATTTACTGTTCGTATTTTACTTCATTCTATACACGGAGCTGCATATAGTTGTACGTTTGCTGAATGTGATTTCAACACTACAACGGCATAATGTGGATATATCCACTGCTATTGCATCGGACACGGAGGAAACCGTGAAAGCCGCATAAACATATATACGCCATCCGGCGGGAGGTCGGCGAAGCCGCGTTCAGAATTTGCATGCTTCCTTCCGATCTGTCCTTTGCACAGCCAGGTGCATGTCGGTACCCTGATGAGTCTAGTAGAGACGAAACATGTATCTCTGCCGTATCACTGTGGCGGGGAGGGTAAGTTTTCACTTTCTTCTCGGTATGGTGGTACAGGTAGGCCATCATCTCGATGGTGGTGGAATAGGATAAATTGCGTTTTATAACAATTTGTTCTAACTGTGCAATCTCTAACACAAAAAGGATAAGATGGAGAGAAGTTTGCATTTACTGTTCGTATTTTACTTCATATATATATATATATATATATATATATATATATATATATATATATATATATATATATATATTATGTCGGATAAATGCCAGAAGGGACGAAGATATAAAAGCTGCCAAGCGAAAAACAATTTCTTCTGCATTGGTCCAACACAGGACATAAGATAAATTTCTCAGGCACAAAAATACTATCGAAATGTGAAAACCTGTCCACAAGAGTTATAAGGGAAGCCATCGAAATTGCAAAGAGGCCCAATAACTTAAATAGTGGAGATGATTACCAGCGAGTGCCTAATACTTGGAAAATATCTGCTTACAAAACATCAACCAGTAGCACTTAGGAACGAAACAGGTTATAACTCGGCAACGCACCCCAAACACTGGCAACAGGGCCGATGACGCGCAGCAGGTCTCGCAACCTAATTCGCCAGAACCGTTCGGGAAACGAACGCGCTCGACTTACACACGGGACCGACAGCACCCGAGTCGCAGCCGTCAGTTCGCTCGTAGACGCCGTACAGTGAGCTTTGAAAATGGTGAATGAGATTTCACCAAAACGTCAGCTGCCTTACAGTCCTAGAGGGACTCAGCACATACACGGGATGCCCGAAAATAAAATAGAAGATTCTCGGTTGTAAGAAGATTGATTATTGGTAAACATTTCAGAATATTTCTAAACTGTGGCCCAACAAAAATGCCTTTTTTAATTTTTGCTTCACTTGGCCTTGGGAATTTCTTACGAACGTACTGAAAGGTTGGCCCATCTACATTCAGTGCTTTAGCGAAGTTGTTCATTACATATAATTTGATATGCACTGGTGGCAACAAAATCTTTTTGAAGTCTACCAATGACATTTGCCCGACTATCCCATTCACACAAAAACAATAAAGCTTGATGTAGTCTAGCTGCAAAAAAAAATCTTTAAGTCGCCACTGATTGGTGCTTATCGTATTTTATACTTGTCAATAGGTTTTCATATCGTCGTATGATTCTTTAATATGAACTACATATCCAACAGGAATACACGGCTAGGCCTTTATGACATTTACGAAAATCATGTACTGAAACATCGTCTGCTAATAAGTTCCACTGTTCTAATCTTGACTCTAGTAACTCCACTTTACTTTTTAGAAGTTCTAAGTCTCTCACAAGATCGTTTAATTCTGATTGGGTTATTGTGTTCGGTTGGTGGTATAACGTGCTGGGTATAAAATCAGGATCTATTAATGTTGATGGCATATCTTTTTCTTGAATGTTTTTGGAGGTTCTGGAATAGGAAGTTCGTCAATCTGAAACACAGGTCTCATGGCAAATGATATATTTGGATAGTTGATAACCAACTTTTTCTTCTTTGATATACCTGTGCCTTGCGCAACACGAGGTATAATGTGGAAATAGCAATCATTAACATGATTGAAAGGCTCTTTCTAGATGATTGGGACAGTAAATAGCTTAGATCTTTTTTTACTATTTAACCAGTTTCTCAGACTTGAAGCCCATGAATTACCACAAATATATGGCGCCTACTGTTTGTCTTGATCCCCAATATTGCAACCGAAATAAAATTAATGTCCCTTTTTTATCAGTGGGGTAATAGACCGCTTCTGAGAAGCAAAAGTCATCTCACCACAAACATAACAGAAGTGATCTGGACATCTTACTATCTCAACTATTCCATTCGATTCACTAAATTCGACTCCGCTTGTAGCTTCTTATATATCCAAATACGGCTTCTACATTTTTAGAGAATATTCGAGAATCTTCTATTCAATTCCATAATATTCGCAATAGTGGCGTTTGTCATTTGTTTGTATACAGTGGTATTTATTACAAAGCAGACGTAAAAGTCGATTTACATGGGTTTAGATGGATAAGTCTCTTATTTTAAGCCCTGGGGGTTGGGGCTTAGTTGTGCCAAGTTGTGCAAAATTACCTTAATTCGTGGAAAATGTATATTTGCCAACGTCGCGTCCCTGTGTTGTTATAACAATACGAATATACCAAGTGCATTCTTGTGATTACATTGTTAATATATAGGGAGACATGACATCACGTATCTCTAAAGCTTGAAGAAATTATCTTCTTTAAAACTGACTGAAGTACTGCTGGTTCAAAAGAATTCAAAGATTTTAAGCTGAAAATTATTACAAATGTTTGACCTTGTTTTTGGTACAAATTCGGTAATAAAAAATAGGGAAAATATAGGCTCGACAAGATCGATTTACCAAAAGAAAGCGGTCAAAATAGTATTATTGTAAATAATTTCAACACAGCTTATTGCATACTAATAACATTTTTGTAGTTAGCTCCTGGATAAATATTATTCTTGCTCCTCAGTTTTGTTGTTATTTGCTTTTAAACTGTGTTATCTGCAGGTATCTAAAACTTAAAAAGTAAAAATGAAATAAAAAGTCAAATTTATGTTTAAAGAATGATTGTAATGTCACAAAAAATTTAAAATCAAAATTTAAAAATTGTATTTTTTTCGGAAATCGTTAAATATGTAACGATTTCTATAAAAAATCGATTACCACTTTAAAATATATGTTATTTTTAGGTCAATAATATATTAATAAGATTTGAAAAACGAACAGGACCACCACAATACGTAAAATTTATGGATTTTTCACGAAGCGAATACAACTCTCCCCTAACAGATGTATTATATTTCCTGTTTTCAAGCGTAGAACTTGGAATTTTGAAAACCAATTTGGATGATCTTATAGACTGTTATTACTATTCCTTAAATAGCATATTAAAAAGAGTCGATGCAAAACAGACAAATCTATTCTGCAGATTAGGTTTTAACAGAGAGCTTAATATGACAGCTAGCCACAGCGAATTTTATAGAACTTTATGTAACTTGTACGATATTTTAGGTACCAGCATAAACTGTGATAACTGGGGAAATGATATCCCTATACTTCAAGATGTCTTACATAAAAGGAGGCTGTGTTATATTGTTAATGAATTTGACAGTAGAGGGTGGTTGCATATTTAACGGCATTATTGAAAGTTAGAATAAAGCCAGTTTCTTAAGCCTGCGTTTTTTTATTATATAGGCTATTAAGGCAAGTCGATATCAATTTTTAAAGGGGAGATGCAGGAAATCATGACGTTCATTTTAAACTTACATGCTTTTATTTGAAAGAAATTTTCAATTTTCTTAGGACTTCTAATTTAGAAGTTTCGCGTCGTTTGAAACATAACAGCTTTATTTTTGTACTAAATTAGCTTAAAGTTGCAACTTTAATGATCGAAATCCACTTAATCCTACAATTTCTTAAAAATTAACTTCTAATGTAATAAGTAATTTTAAAAAGTCCTTCATTTAATCTTTTTTTACGAAACTTGACTCTTTAAGTTTTGCCAATACAGAGACATTCAAACAGAAGACAGCTGACTCTTTGCGGCCAGTTACAGCACATACGTAATTGTAGCTTAATGATGGGATTGGAATGTTTTTCTTATTCAAACTGCAACTTGGGTTACGTTGGTTATTCCTGATACATTTTTTCGTATTATCGTTCTTAATACTTTTCTTTTACATATTAATCGGTAGTGTTTCGTAGTGATACAATCTAATCGCGATATATAATTTAGGAAATTACAACGATTAATAATATTTATAAAACCATGAGACTTCATAAAAGGCTATTAGCAACGCCAATGAAGTCTTTTCCTCGGAAGTCCTCAAGAACAGCTCCGATTTTCATTATTCCTTGTGTGTATTTGTTTTTAATAATACATATAAATATTATTTTATATATATATATATATATATATATATATATATATATATATATATATATATGTATGTATGTATCCTGGTAAAAGAATTCAAGGTCACGCCAGGTGTTCGACAAGTTTTATGTTTCTACCTCTCACGCCTCTCAGTATTCATATGCTTTTCGGAGTAAACGCACGTTCTGTGAAGTTTTCAGTATTCATTTTTTTTAAGTGTATTTGCAGTGCTTAAAAATGATGAAAAATTTTCTGTATTTCTGGAAGGCTTTCAAGATTCTTTATTATTTTATTCTTTTAATTACACTAAAATACTAAATAATGAAGCACTTACGGAATTAATAGACTTTTTCGAAAATAAATTGCTTGAACTTGAAGAAAGGGACAAGACATGTAAATTGTGGATTATGTACTTCCGTATAGTGTCTCTTTTCAAAAACTTCATAGCTGGAGAGAGAATGAGAGATTAAGACTTACATTTAAGGTCTGTTGAGTTAATGATTTCATTCTTTCACTCTGCAAGACATTTTCCTTTTACTAAATGTAATGAAATTTATTTACAAAAAATGCATACATTATTACGATAACTAAGTGAAACAGATTTGGATTCATATAAACATAATCATAGTGCTAGACGAAGAAAATTTCAACTGATCAGACAATAGAACAAACACTAATGAAGTTCATAAAAATAGAAGGTTGTCCTGCCAGACGTACAGCAACACCAACTGTTGTTTTCAAATGGATAAGAGCAACGTTATTTACAACAGACGTAGCGGACGAAATGGAAGAATTTTGAGGAGTTTCCTCATCATATCAGCCTGTTGACGCTAGTGATAGCAGAATACATGAAGATTCTAAAGCACTAGATGAAATTTCAGAATTTTTTAAAATTCACAACCCCTTTCCTAATGTATAGGAAGTCACAGCAATTTCTACGGGAGTTGTAGGTAAGGAATCTATTAACTGTTAAAAAGCATTTGATATTGGAATTAATTTAAGGAAAAAAAACGAAAGGTTTCAATTTTAAAGATATAAAAATGACAACAAAAGATACAGTTAAATCTTTATTGATCATGAGCAGTAAAATTAAAATTAATAATATTAAAGTTGCTGTTTATCCAAATCTAATTTTTCAATGTTCATGCTTTTTGAAAAAAGTAATGACGACCATCGCTAATATTTTAACTACGAGCTGGCCCCTATCCTCTTTCGCTCTTTGATAACCCGAAAATGAGAAAAAGCACGAAATCAACGCTACATGATATTTTTATACAATGTGAAATGGACGTTAATGATGTTAGCAAATTTTTCTACATTATTGATTGTGGTATGTTACTTCATAGATTAAAATGAGAACAAAATAAAAAGTTTACTGAAATCGTAGATTGTAATACTTCAATCGATTGTTTATTTAAAGGCTAAAAATAATATTGTGAAGTTAAGCAGGAAGTGATGCGGATCATTTAATTGTACAATCAGCTCTAGATTGTTATTTTCTTGATGTAATTGTTGTAGCAAAGGACATTGATGTATTTGTGTTATTGATTGCTTTAGCACTTAATGATAAAGAAATGTTCTTTTTAAAACCACTCAAAAATAATGCCTTACAACGAGTTCGTTCGACATAAAACGTTAATGAAATATACAACTATTCCAAAAAATCATCTTTTCTTCATTCATGCATTCACTTGATGTGATACTACATCCTCTTTTTATAATAATGGTCAGATGTTACGTGCAGCAGATGAAACTTCCATGGTTGAAGAACAAAGTGAAGAAGAACTTTTTAATCATCTATTTTTTTTCCCACAATATATGGTGCCAAAACTGTCAAAAACTTGAATAAACTTATATACAAACGTTTCATTGCATTAGCTTCAAAGAACAAGAACGCACAACTCAATTCGTTACCTCCGACAGAGAATGCAGCAAAACAATATATTAAAAGAGTTTACCTGCAAGATCAGGAATGGAAAAATAATGCTCTAATACTTTCTGAAGACTGCAGTTCGTAAAAAAGATAACTATTTAAAACCCAATTAAAATTACGCAACCAGCAGCACCTAACAACGTTTTGAAAATCATATTTGGAAGTGGCAGTGAAAGTGACTGCGGTAACCATCCACCACTTGAAGAAGACGAAGTCCTTCATACGCAACATAAAAATTGTTTAAACAATATAAATAATTTTGTCCCCGCTCTGAAAGTTTTCCGATTTTAAACAATATTAAAAAACAAAATTTAAAAGAAATCATCAAAATCGAAGCTATTCTTGAGGAATTCTGAAAATTGCCTATTTTACGTATTTATTGACGCTATTATATGTAGGGTTAAAAAAATTTGCATTGATTCCTTACATATCCTCCTTAAGAATTGATATCGTCCTTCCTCACACCTTGTATATTTTTTTACTGGCAGATGTACGTTACTTTAACTTTTTCCTTTAATTTTTATAAGGATTTTTATTTCTAAACGCTAATATAATTAAGGAATCATTAAGTTTGATACCGAATTCGTATATGACACCCAATTTAATGTTTGGTTATAATAATGTGAAATTTTATTAATTATATAAACAATAATGTAGAACTATATGAAAATACCAACAAATATGATATTGAACGTAAAATGAGACACCACCTACCACCCTCCTCAAATTTATGTTCAAATGACTAAATTGAGATCAAATGGGTATTAACATATACCGTGAAAGAATAATATGCACTTCGCAAATGATATTGTGATTATTATGGATCATACCATGATAATCACCAATAAGATGTTTTCAGATTTAACAACCAAATCACTTAAAATTGAAGTCAAAGTCGCCATATTAAAAGCACAAATGAAGACAAATAAGTACTCGAGCAAGTTCCGATATATGAATATCTAGGTAATGAGATATGAATTAATAGAGACAATTTGACAACAGAGACTGAAATTAGCATGAATCGCTTTCGGAAATCTGAAGGGGTATATGATGCAGACATGCCAATCTGCTTCAAGGTCAATATCTTCAACCAATATATGCTGTCAATCTTTTTATATCGAATAAACGCTCTCACTCTTACCCGAAAATCCATAAACAGATTGTAAATAATTCACCATATACTACAAAGGACCAAGGTCCTAAGATTTGGTAAAAAAAGTAGGAAATTTAAAATGAAATTGGACAGATTATCTAGTAAGAACAACTGAGGACATATAGAACAATCAAATATTGAAATTGCCAAGTAAAGATAATAGATGTTAATCGGAAATAATTATGGAAGAACTACATTCAGCAGTTGCACAAATTGGTTGACAGATGATGATGATGAAAATATATTGCCCACAAACCCATTCGAAGTAACATTTTTATATAATGTTAGTTTAAGTTTTATTCTATTTTTGCATGTAAGCGTATCTTAAAATACCTAAACTTTATTTTGTTTGTTACCATTACATTATAAAATTCTTAAAAGATATAACCTCAGGTTAACAAGTTATATCAAAATAAAAGTGAATGTTTACTGGCTTTTAATAATCAGAATTGTACTGACCTGTAGCGCATCTTTAACTCTGTGAAACCTATGATGAAAACGTGTTGCATCTCTGGATTTTAACATTAAAATGGTAGTTTTTTTCACTTTTAATCACAATGAAAATCCAGATATGATACAAATCTAGCTAAATAGCGTAAACATTTTCATATTATAGTAAACTCTATAATAGTCACGCTTTTGTGACAGGTATTCCGAACCGGAAGATAATTTGAGCACCGAAAAAGCATTAAGTGAGATGCTGTTCCCAAATTACATATTAACAAAAGTAAAAATATATATTTTAGTTAAAAATCTTATACTGTTATATATGTTCGTTCTAATAAAAGTTTATATTTTATACTTAATATAACTTTAATTTAATTTACGTCAGTTTTATTTATTACCATTTAGCTAAAAACAACCACCGAACATCAAAGAATATAGTGTGAATTAAACGAAATTTGTATTCTTTATAAATATTTTAAATTGTAGTATGCTTGAATTATAAAGAAGTGCATGTTAGCAAACCGCAAAATAATAAAAAAAAAAAAGATAAAATGTATTTAATAATTTTTGTAAAGAATGCAAATTTTGTTCCATTCGCGTCATATTTTGAAACAAAATATATAAGAAACAAATGGAGATCCCACTAACGCGATACACAAAAAATTAATATAAGTCAAGCCCAGGGAAAACGAAATAACCTTTGAACATGGCGCCAAAATTTGTACACTGTTGCTAGATTTTTCTCGATCATAGAATTGCAATTCTTCTAATAGCAATTCAATAATTCACAGTATTATTCTCTTAAATTGGACACTAAATAAAATGGAAAACGTTAACAGAAATAAAATATTGGTAATATCAGGTTGAATTTAGTAAATTTGGTCGGGATCGATCAGATTTCCCAGATACAAAGGCAGGTACCATGTATTTTTTAAGTTCATAGAACACATGTGTCCTCCCAGTAATAAGTATGAGCCAGGTTACTTCAGATTTATAAAGTACGTATTTATGTAGGTGAAAATGATTTATAGATAACAATGCAAAAATTAAGAAAACGGTTATTACGGTCCTCCCGTTCGTTTGTGTGTCACAATTTTATAATTTCATCAGTTTTCCATCTAAAAAGTTACGTGCACTAATTTACAAGATATAAAAAACAACTGATTAACACAAAATATCAATAATCAAAATTTCAGTAAGAAATAAAGAAATCTATCTGCCATATTTAAATAGTTTTTATATATTTATTCTCTTTTCGGACAGAGAAAAAGAAAGAATATATATAAATAGTTTATTATTTTTAAATAACTGATATAAGAAACATAAATTACAAGGTATACCACTAACGAGACTATAAAGTGGTAGAAACGCGTATGGAGATAAAACCAGAGTGGTATTTGCAGGAAATAAACTGTTTGTATATATTCTTTCCTCTTCTTTGCCTGAAAGGAGAATACATATATAACAACTACAAAATTTCAAGATGTTCATTATGCTCTCCGATAAAATTTTCATCATTTTATGACACGCTATCAGTTAATTTGACGACAAACGCGTAACTAAATTGCAGAAATAACTCCTACTGAACTCTAACATAATATGTATCCAACACATACTTGATAATATTTTTTCTTTGGTATTATTTTTATTTTATTTTCTACATACCATTTGTGCACATATAACATACATACATACTGTCTAAATCTGAACTAATCTGGCACATACTTATTATTGTTTTAAAAATATATAGTGTGTGTGATTAACATGGGCGATACTACTCTTTATTGAAAATTTAACTCCTAGACTTAAAAGGTTTTCCAAAATGGAACCTCCATTAAAACTGCTACCAAACAAATTAAAACTGGAACATTATTTATAAAATTCCATACCTTAATTGTGACCAAGTATATATAGGTCAAACTTCTAAAAATATTTCAGGTAGAATAAATTCCCATAAAAGCGATTGTAATAGAGGAGTGTTTTCTTGTGCTCTTGCTTAGCATGTTTTAAGTAAGGGTCATATGATGAACCTTCAGAGACCGAAAATCTTAGCAAAAGAAAATAACTTTCATAAAAGAGTTTTCCGAGAAATGGTTCCGATAAACAACGAACCACTTTCCATAAACAAAAGATTAGACATAAAAAACCTCAGTATAATATATAACTACTCGCTACAACTATAAACCACTGTTCATTCTTTTCAGTCGGATACCGTTTAGTCACTGTTCTGATTGTTATTATCACACTTGTCCAACCGGGTGCGGAGTTTGCCTTTTTTGATTTCTAAATTACATTACGCTGTGACAGTTACGACTTTCCATATAATAACATAGTACTGTCAGTTGCCGATTTCATTCATAAATTTAAAATGGCGTCGATGTCCACGTACTAGAAATTAGATTCTTAAATAAATTAGAGAATTTTTACCTTTTAGAATATTTCTTTTCATATTATGTGATCTTAGTGTTAAGTGCCTAATGACAGTCTTTGTTGAACAAAACCTGGCTTTTTCTATATACTCACTTTATATATATATATATATATATATATATATATATATATATATATATATATATATATATATATATATATATATTGTGGATAATAACCACTGCTAATGCATCTCACACGGAGGAATCCGTGAAAGCCGTAGAAACATATATATATATATATATATATATATATATATATATATATATATATATATATATATATATATATTTATTGATACTCTTACAAACACCTAAACATAACATGCTACAAGGTAATTATAAGTAAGATATATATATATATATATATATATATATATATATATATATATATATATATGTTTTTCTGGTTTTCAATCCATTTGTCAATAGAAAAATCTTTACTACGTTTCGCCAACATCTCAGTTATGTTGCCGTAATAAATACATAAATGGCATTCTAAATTTAAATAAATTCAATGGGTCATCCTTTCTATTTTATACATTAATAGTACAAAGCTTAAATCAACCCCTGATAATTTGTCCCTAATCCAATTGGAGCACCGGTCGCCTTAAATGGGGATGATCGTTTGATTATGTGGTGTGCTCTTTGACAAATCTGTTATTACTGACTTGGCTATTCATTCAATAGATTAATTTAGGTAGATATGGGTTATTACATAATAGGTATTTTGTAAATTGGAATGTTTCAAAGCTAATTAAATTTAGGGTTAAAGTTAGGCTATGTTTTTGTCTCTTGTGTGTAAATAATGAAAATATTGTTTTAAGTGTTAATTAACCTGTATATAGGTAAAATACCAATAAGTTACTCTGATGTTAATATTTAACTAAATTAGTGACAATGATTATAAATTAGTGCCGTGTAAAGATAATGCGTTGTTATACTTAATAGTATCTAAAATAACCATGGCGAGTGAACTGTCAAGTGCTTTTTTCTTTAAAATTTATTTATGGATCTCGTTAAACGTTTCCCTTCAACAAACTTGCATAAGCTGAATTTTCCTGGAGGTTAGGCGTGCGACAAGACGACTTAAATCTCATCATAAATTGTTATGATATCAGAGTAAGCCAAGGAAATGACTGGATCCAACAACGCCTACAATACAAGGACATGGCTCTGATTTGTGACATCATCATCCGAAGACTTGAAATCAACGCATTAAAATCTGCTAGATTTATATATTTGTTTGACTTTAAATTTATTTACGAACTTTACATAAATAATCGTTATTCAAATATTATAAATATAATTCAATTATGTGTTAACAAGGCTAACAACACAGTTGAAAAGAACTATGATAATGATTTCAAAAACACAACTTTGTCTAAAACATTTTATTGAAGTTTTTTTAGATCAATATGTTAATGTAGGTAGTAACATAAATTATATATAAAATTTTTATAAGAAAAAGTGAAGCAGCTTCTAGAAGAGTGCCAAAAAGTGAAAAATAACTTTAAATTTTTATATGACATTGAAACTTTTGAAGTCGGTGCCAAACTAATACCTGACAAAATGTGATTCGCATAAACAAATTAAAAATACTTTATTTGTAATTGCTTTCTTACCATAATTTGTATATATTAGTAGTTATTTATTTCATTTACAAATAATTTGGCACAGACTTCAAAAATTTCAATGTCATATAAAAATTTATAGTTATTTTTTACTTTTTAGCGCACTCTCAGAAGTCGTCTCAATTTTTTTTATAAAAATTTTATTTTTTGATTGTTAGTTTTGAATTCATGATGATATTAATAAGTTATTTGAACTAAGTACTAATCAAGATTAGTGTACCTCGCAATGACTCCAAGGTGGCAAAAAAATACCCATTTTATCCAAAGTTGTAAATCACCCTAAAATGAACCACTTAATATTCTTTGATTCTTAGAGTTCTCCAAATACCAGCGAAATGGTGTCAAACAGATATTTAGTCTGTCATAGAAAATGTAAAATTTTTGGTCCTTCATCTTATCAATCTAATAGTTGTAAAAAATTAACTTCGTATTCGTAATACACGACTCCGAAAATCCCCTAATACCAAATCTGAAAAAATGCAAATAAGGTAAAATTTTCAACCCACCATATTGGATCCACCATATTGAATTTCAAAAAAATTATTTTAACGCCTTAATCTTATCTAAGTCTAAACCCTTCAAAGCCCCTTACTACCAATTTTGGATGAAATCCGGAAATTTCAAATTTCTAGACCGTCATATTGCATCAGACATATTAGATTATCTTAAAATAATTTGATATTCGCTATTTACATCCTCAAAAACGATTCAGTCCCGTTTTTCAACAAAATCGAAAAATGTAAAATTTTTAGTCCGCTATATTGGATTCCCCATATTGAATCGAGGAAAAATACTTTTAAATTCATAATTTATACCCTTAAGGATCCCCTATATCAGTTTTGGAAAAAATCGAAAAATGTAAAATTTTTAGGACTCCATGTTAAATCCGGCAGATTGAATTTTTCAAAAATTATTTTAAATTCTTAATTAACACTAACAGAAATCCCCCAATACTGATTTCAGACAAAATCGAGTGATGTAGAACCTTTAATGCGCGATTTGGATCCGCCATATTTAATTTTTTTAAAATAACTTCAGATTCGAAATGTGCGATCCCAAAAGCTCTCCCATATCAATTTTGAAAGGAATCGGCCAAAATTATTTTATCCGCCATATTGGATACGCCATATAAAATTTTTTAAAAATAATTTCAGATTCGTCATGTACGGCTCCGAAAACTCCCCCATACCAATTTTGGAGAAAATCGGATAAAATTGAATTTTTTGGCAGCCATATTGGATCCGCATATTGAATTTTTTAAAAATAATTTTAGATTCGTTTTGTGTGTCCCCGAAAACTACCTCCTACCAATTTTTACCAAAATTTATTATTTTGTCCGCCATATTGGCTCCACTATATTGAATTATTAAAAAAATATTTGGATTCGTTATGTGAGATCCCGAAAATTCCCCGACACCAATTTTGGAAAAAAGCGGACAAAATTAAATTTTTTTGTCCGTCATATTAGATCCGCCATATTGTATTTCAGATTCATTGTGTACGTCCCCGAAAATTCCCCCATACCGATTTGGGAGAAAATCGGACAAAATTAATTTTTTGGCCGCCATCTTGGATTGAATGAATGAATGAATGAAAAAGGGGTGGTGATACTAGATCGTCGATGCCTAGACCTCCATTGAGCCCTTTACATCCCACCATATCTGCAGGTTATTCGAGGCCGATCGCCTTTGCCAATCCAAGCAGCCTCGTTAGTTGAACTTGCCTAACTGCTTCCGTTAACAAAATTGTACCTCCAAAATATCTCTGTCTCAGTCCGTTGAGTGCTGGACACTCTCTGAGAACGTGGTCAACAGTTTCATTCTCCTCTAAACACCATCTGCATGTCGGGTCGCCTCCGACACCGATTCTATGAAGATGGCCCTGAGGCGACAATATCCTGTCAACAATCCCACCACAATTCGCAGCTCTTTCCTTCCCAAGGAGAGAAGATCCTTAGTACGCCGTGCACTAGGCCCAGTGATATGTTCCTTAGCACACCTCATTCCAGGAGCTTCCCTCCACGATTCAATAAATTTGCTTTCCAGCAACGATTTTAATTCCTTTTTACCAATGAAAATTGGGACAGGTAATATTGGTTGAGGTCTATACGGTTCAGTCGCCAGACGGTCTGCTTCCTCATTCCCGCATATGCCGGAGTGACCCGGGATCCATACAAGTCTGACTGTGCAGCCTTTCCTTGTCATACCGTTTAGTACATCCTTGCACTCAAACATCAGTCGCGAAGTCACGACACTGGACTTCAGTGCCAATATCGCAACTTTACTGTCTGAGCAAATATTTATTACTCTATTCCTGTCTATGTCCCTCTCACAGAGATGGGCACTCTGCAGAATAGCATAAATTTCCGCTGTGAGCCATCTTGGATTTTACTGCACGAATTTCGTCCAAAAAAATATGAAACCACCGCAGCAACTTCCTGAATATAACGTAAAAAATTTCATTCAAATCGGTGCCGCCGTTCCGGAGTAATCGGTGTACATACATGAGTCGGTTAAAAATAAAACCTAATATTAAACAACAGGAAAAAAATTATATATAATCATATATAAATGATCATATATAATCAGATATAAAAATTGGCACAATATAATAATATCTGATTATATATAATTCCACAAATTTTTATATTTTTTTTATAATTATGTATAACTTTATATTAAGATTTACTTTCAAAGAAATATATATAATAATATATTATTATCTACAATTTTCTATAATAGTATATAGTGATTAAAAAAATCGGAAATTAACTTATTTTTAATTATTTATTATAGGTTTTGTCTCATAAAATCGTTATAAATTATTACATATTTTTTAAAGGGTAACGGTTTGCAGATCTAAAATCAACTTAAAATAACTGTAAATTAAGTAAAATATTATTTTAATTTCGAAGTAATTCACATTACTTTGGTTCAATCCATTGATTGGTCATTACCTAAATTATAAAAATAATACCAACCTGTGAGATTTACATTAAATTTACATTTATAATTATTAATAATTTATAATGTATACTGTAATTATCAAATTTCTTTAGAGTGATTGCATCTTTTCTCTGTAAAATTAGGCATACATCTAATAGACATCTGAAGTATATTGTAATTACACGATAAGTAGTTAAACCAAACACCAACAGAATTCCAACTCTTGTAAAACGCAGTAGTAGAATAATGAATTTTGACTACGAAAACTTGGATTACACCGAGAACTAGAAAAATTTCTGCCCCATCGTGCATGTAGTACATATTTCAGCGGGTTTCAAGTGATAAGGGCTCTACTTAATTGTGAAAAGCATTCTGGAGGAACTCTAAAGAAAGTTCTTCATTCACTCGTGTCGGCAATACGAATGGTCCAATCAAAAAATTGCTAGTGATTCCTACCCAAACATTAGGATTTTCATCAGCCCATACATGTGAGTTGTGTAAATTTATAATACCATTTTTGGTAAACCCTGTTTCATCCGTGAAGAAAATAGTGTTAATGAAGTTTACATTATTTCGTTGCTGATCCAAGAGCCAGTTTGCAAAATGTATTCTACAGGGAAAATATTTAGAAATCAGTTCATGCACTTTTTTAAAATGAAATGGATATAACAGCTGTTCTTGAAGAACTTCATTTACTATTGTTTTCGATGTGTTAAACTACGCTGATAGTTTTAGAGTGGTCGTTGAACGATTGTCATCTACAACATTTAAAATATTTTCCTCTAATTGTGGCGTACGTACTGTTCTTCCCCGAATAGCGTCAGTACTTCTTTTCCCAAAATTTCCTAAAATTAGGAAGAAATTTAATAAAATTACCTTATTAAATGGAATCGTCTATCAATCTCCTCCTTAGACGTTGGTCAACTAGTTGAAATATTTTCTGATCTGGAAGAGTACGATTAGGAAATATGTCGTTATATAACCTCCTGGCTTCCAAAGTATTCCAAGATGCAAAACCATACATCAGATGCATATCTGCATACTCATTAAACGTGTATTCCATATTTCAAATTATTTTACAATTAATTTCATCAAATTCAAAAATCAGTAAATTATTATCCAAGTTAAGAATCAATGTATCAGCAGCGTAAAAGTTGGTAAGTTCTAAAATGCAGGATATTTATTTTTTTCGTACCTAACAACGTTTGCAACAACAATACCTTGTTTTTGGTTCCGATAAAATGAAACGCACATTTTTCGCGAACCTAGATCGAACTGCAATTCACAGAATAATTGTTTTTTAACTAAAGAGGTAAACTCTAATTTTGTATCGAATTTTTTTTATCAAACGTTGAAGGTTGAACATTTAATAGGAACAAAGATGTATCTTTGATCGAAATAAGCCAAATACATGCTGGAAATAAAATGACGTTTTTTTCGAAAACGGTTAGGATTAGCGACATGGATGAAAAGCACTTAATTTATAATCAATAGTTAAAGGTATGTAAAAAATGTTGTCCCAAGTTCTTATCATACAAGACGTTAAAAGTGTGGTCACGAGTATCACAGCTAGTCCGTCCCTGGAGCTGTAAGTAATTCACAACACTTTCTTGGATAGTAATTTGAAGGGTCTTACCTGGTATACATCATAATAAAAAAATATCTAAATATACCTGGTGGTTCAATAATTATGTGTAAAAACTTGATCCCATTACAAATCTTTAGGAGCCCATATCTCCGAAGAGGTAGGCTAAACGAAAAAAGTTTATATGAACTTGTAGTATTCCTTTCATGTGTTTTTTTTTTCATATCCGGGAGATTACGCACATTTTTCCGGACACCCTGTTTAACATAACTTTCATATAGATAGACACGATCGGTGGACTTTATGTAGTGATAAACTAAAATAAATAGTTTTGGTGAATGATTTAAATATAACTTATCAGAGACCTTCACCTAACCAAAACGAATGAACTCATGTTTAAATCTAATTAAATCCAATAGTAATAAGATATTATTTCAGGCTATTTTAGACTTATTATATATATATATATATATATATATATATATATATATATATATATATATATATATATATATATATTTCAAGGTAGTTGACAGGTTCTTCATACATTTCACTTTAGTAGTGTTAGTTTGTCTAACAATAAGGTACCTGTTAACAGTAGACATCATTTTCTGTATATAAGTAAAGAATTAGGCAAAAAAATACCCATCAATAAACACTGATAATCCAAATTTGTACGATGACCCAATTAAATACTGCTTGATAACCTTATTGATACTTAATGCCCACCATGACATCCATGCATTTCAATCAGCCACTAAATAGAACACAAATTAATCCTAGCTCTAAAATAGTCAAACGATAATTAAAACAACAGGTTTAAAGCCAAAATGGTCTGTCGAAGTTTTATATTTTTTTGAAAATCACAAAACTTCTCGATAAGAATTTGCCAGAACCCATGTTCATGGCATACTACTTTAGGGAAATATTGATTGAGAGGAACGCTATGACGGAAGCGTAGAAGTGTCCAGATAAATAACTGATGACTTTTGTGTCGAAAATAACTTGCAAGATCATGTTTTTCCATGTGTTGGCCATATTGGATACGAACGCTTTTTTATAGCACGATGACGCTCGACTACATGCAGCTGGTATTGTAACTATTTATCTCGATACAATCCAGATTTAGAAATTAGATTGGTCTCCATATACGCGAGATTTAGATGCAATTGAAGACTTATGGAACCACATATGATGAAAAATGGTTTCAAATTGCAGCACAATACAAATGGAATTTGGATGTGCTCTTGTTTTAATTAAAAGACTTATATTTATCATCCCAATAACATTAAGTTACAACATTAAAGGTTAGTTACTTTCTAGTATTTTCTTCTCATAAGAGATAATATTGTCCTCAATTTACATCTCTCGCCAGGTAGTTTCAATTTATTCACTTGCGTTAACTAATATGAGATTAGGACCACTTGAAAATTATTTATCAGATTTTTTTTTAGTTGATTGTTCCCCGAATAACAATCAGTGATATTACTTTACTATAAGCAAAATTAAATTAAAATAAAAAATAAAATTTAGTAGAAAAATTAACAGTGTTTTAAAAAACGCTAACAACAGAAAATTAAAACTTTTTTTAGAGAAAGCAACAAATTATTACAAAAAAAAATATAATAAATGTATAGTATAATTCTCATTACCTTAAAAGCCGTAAAAAATATCCATTCTAGCCAAAGTTATTGTAAACCACATTAAAATGAGCAACAAAAAATTATTTCAATGAAATTTCTGCAAATGCCAATTTTGGGTAAAATTGGACCAATCGAAAATTTAGTCCGCCATAGTAAATTTGTTATAATAATTTTAAGAAATTAATTATAGATTCGTTATTTATGCCTACAGGAGAGTAGTTGTCTTACCCCTCCCCAATACGGAATCATAAAGAAAAAAGAAAAATATAATTTTCTAACATTACTTGGTTTCCTTTATTTGTTTTTAAATAAATAGAAATATTGCCACATTTTAAAAACAAAGAATCCTTGTAACAACAAAAACATTTTTTATATCCTGTAATGACAGTTAAGTCTTATACCAGCTTCATCAATTTAAGAATTTTGTCAATTTAATTATTTTTACTAAATTAATTATTTTTAACATGCCAAGTAAATGAAATTATTATTGACAGAATCATATTAATTTTCCCCCACTATAACATTTATGGGAATTTTTTTCTCTCAAACTTCAAAATAAAATCTCGATATTATTTTTTCATATTCAAAGTTCATAAAATTAAAATATAATGATGAAATCATCACAAAGCCCAAAGTGCACCTGCATTCATCGCTTGTTTTTGATTTTTTGTATTCGCGTCCATTAGTTTTATTATTCGCCGCTGTCTGCCTTTACGAGATGTATACCAAAACAAAAAATTTATGTAATGCAATTTACAGAGGTGGATTTTCCACATAAAGGATACACGAAAATGTGTGGACCATACAAGAAACTTTTCATATTTTTTTCTTTTCAAAAATAATTTCTGACATTAGTTTCTGCAAATAACGGGCAAAACGAGCTGTCAAATATTATATGCTACTCACTTACAATGGTATTAAAAATTTTAAAGGACTGGAAACTTTATCAAAATATATTGTTAATATTTACATTAAGATTTCAAATACAAAATCTGTAGAGAAAACTTTTTTCTTCACAATTAAGTTTTAAACAAATAATTCTTATAAAGACAAAAATGTTGCACTTTATCGTAAACGAAATGTTATTGCAAGATATAAAAAGCTTACAAACTTATAAAACTGTGACATACAGATGGACGGACAGACTATAAGAATTTCTAGTAGGCTACAGAACCCTAAAAACGATCAAGTTTAAGTCTAACTCACCTGACAAATTTTCGGAAGTAAAAATTTAATTTAAATATGTACTCAATTTATTTTGACGATTGAGTGTTCATATCTAGGATAGCAATATGAGAGATACTAAACAAAATCTTCGTGATATATATATACATATATATATATATATATATATATATATATATATATATATATATATAGCGGATAAATTCAATATAAAAGTAAATGGGTGCTTTTTAGGAAAAACACTCGGACCCGTCCAATCTTATTTTTAGTTTAGTTTTTTTGTCTGATACCGAAATAAACAGGGTAACTTAAGAAGGAGCTAAGACGTCATTGATATATTTTTTTTCAATTATAAACCTCATTTTTTATTTCAGAATCAGAAAGGGCACATTTTTTTATAAACGACAAGGTAAATATCAATGTTTGTTACGTAAAGAAATTGTCAAAAAAAAATTCTTTAATTTGCAAGATGTTCCACTTGCCCGCCTGTAATAGCATTAATGATATTAAGTTTCTTTATAAGGATTTTTGTTTCCAATCACACAAAAAGTTAATTTAATATCTAAATATTAGCATTTTTGACTTAAATAAGTATTTAACGTTCTTGATAGGCGAAACAACGGTGTTTGAACATTTATTTAACTTAATTGCTATTCTGTGATAAAATAATAAAATTAGTGGAACGTGAAAGAATCAGATTACTACGCATGGTTGGTTATGGAGATAGAACGCGCACAGGAAGAGAGGTGAATGAGTTACTCAATAGAATTCACCCTGATCGGCAACCTATAAGCCAAAGCATGGTAAGCCGAGTTTAGGCAAAGTGTGGGAGTATGATCATGTTTGGGATATCAAGAAATCTGATCGACCTTCAATAATAGATGATGGTCAATTTAATATTCTATTGACAGTTCAAGATAATCCGCGATCAATACTAATGGAAGCAGCTTCAACTTTTCATGAAGTGTGGATAAAATACTGAAAAATTCGAAGTATCACCTTTACAAAATAAGGTTAGTTCAAGAGTTGTCGGAAAATGATTCTGATGGCCAAAATTAATTTTGTGAGCAAATGCAACAATTATGCAAAGACAAAAATTTTTGAAAAAAGAATTATTTTTTCTGACGAGTTAACATTTACTTTAAAGGGCCATATCAATAGACAAGATTCTCGCAATTCAGCAACTGAAAATCCTCATTGGTTCAGGGTAATTAACAACTAAAACCCCCAAAAAGTGAACGTGTGGTGAGGTATAGCTGACGGAAGAGTCCTAGGTCTTTATTTCTTTGATGGTACCCTCACTGAAGCGAGATATTTGGAGTGTCTTTAAAGTTACCTCATGCTTGTACTAGTAACTTTATTTCCAGACCCATAAGAATTCGTTATGTTCCATCGTGACCTTTCTTTCCAACAAATTGAAGCACCGCCCCACTGCACTGTCCCTGTCCGTGCTTATTTGGATGAGAGATAATTATTTCTTGTGGGGATACCTAAGAACTAAAATATATTTGAACCAGTCCGACAATTTAGCAGTCCTGAAAGTTCGAAAAAGCCAAAAAGTACAAAATATAATCACAGAGGTTATTGACTAATAAGTTTATTCAACGACTTGGCTATTGTCAGATTGTCAACCAAAGCTCATTTTGAACATTTAATTGAAAGCGTACCAATTTTCTTTTCTTTTTAAGTTTTACAGTAATTTTTATTTGCAATTTCTTTATTTAACCAACATCATGCCTATTCCGATTCTGAAATAAAAAACGGTGATTACAATTGAAAGGAAAAATATCGATTACGTCTTAATTTCTTCTTGATATATTTCAGTGTCACGCAAAAAGGCTCTAAACTAAAAATAATAATCGACGAGTCCAAGCGTTTCCCAAACAAGTACCCTTCTACTTGATATTGAATTTATCCCCTACTTTCACTGTATATATATATATATATATATATATATATATATATATATATATATATATATTGAAATCATGAAATTATGTTGGAACTAGGTAACCGAACATTTTAAATTATCCATATTTATTTATTTGTTGTAAACACATATCACCGTATGTGGAAATTTTATTGTTTGGCATATCGCAGCGCTTGTTAATTGCAATACAAAGATTCCTAAATAAGTTTAACAATTGTGTTTTCTATCTTTTTTGAATCGCTTCAAATGGCATCAAATTTAAGCGTCTCCACCGTTCTCAAGTTAGAATGCATTTTAAATCCATTTCCTGGTGTTTCTTTCCCACTAATTATATAATACGACAGCATTTTAAATTTTATTATTCCGGTCCCTATCAAAAGTGGAGGGTTGTAGCTTAATCAGACTAGTTTATGAATAAGCATCAGCTCGAGAATCAGTGAAAAAGCCTTTGTTGTGAGCTGACGACTGAGAACAA
The DNA here is from genome assembly GCA_034092305.1 of Diaprepes abbreviatus. Taxonomy (NCBI): domain Eukaryota; kingdom Metazoa; phylum Arthropoda; class Insecta; order Coleoptera; family Curculionidae; genus Diaprepes; species Diaprepes abbreviatus. The sequence goes on from JASJET010000004.1 coordinate 130,874, forward strand.
TGGCCAAGCAGAGGCAATTTGGAGAAATGTTCAGCCGCATAACAAGACAAAAAGGCAATAACCTAATGAAAAAAAAAATATTGCATACATCAATTCATATAATGGCTAGTATAATTAAAAAAAAAAATATTAAAATCAATAATTTCATAAATGTGAGTACTTATTTTATAATTATAATTTATTGTAACAAAAATAAATTACCTTAAGTAATTCTAGCGTTGGCATAAAAAATTGAACTCACTTCTAAAAATGCACTAAATAGCAGAAAATAACAATAAAAATGTGAATATCAAATTGAAGTTTTTGAAGTCAGCGCCAAACTAATACCTGACCAAATATAATTCACATAAGAATACTCAGAAATACTTTTTTTTGTAATTGCTTTTTACCGTTGCTTGTATGTATCTTATCTTAGTAGTTATTTGTTTCATTTAATAATAATCTGGAACCGACTTCAAAAATTTCAATTTCATATAAAAATTTATATTATTATTTTTCGCTTCTAAGCGCTTTTTTAAAAGTCGATTCAATTTCTTTCTAAAAATGTGATTTTTAATTTTGAATTGACTTGAGTTTCTAAGGTTGCAAAAAGTACCCTTCTCATTTTATCCAAGATTATACACCACATTAAATTGAATTGTTTTGAAAAGAATTGAACCATAAAGTCTTTAGTCAGCTATAGTAAATCCGCTATCTTGAATTTTAAAAAATTATTAGTAATGAAAGGTTGAGAAACAGTGGCTTAGAACATGGCAAAATTTCATTACAACAAACATAACAAATACAGGTTGAATTAAAAACCATTTTTTTTTGGAAATGGAATAAAAATTATAGATTTTTTTTGTCAGACAATCCCTAGTAATATAATTTATCACACCAGCTGCGCGCGTCAAGGCTTGCCTTTGAAAGACAAGCGCACACTGGGCACGCCAGTCGGGGAGGTATGGTCATTATGCGAAAAATATAGTATCCAATTTTGACTTTCTTTTCTTACAGATGGTTAAAGAAATAGTTGGAGCTTCTGTACCTGCCTCTATTATTCATTAAGAAAGTAAGCGTCTCACAGGCAAATAAGTAAAAGTGCATTTTATAAAAAATCATATTTAAGCTGACTGCATACCGATATTTTTATTCTGAAAAATGGAAAATTTTCAGGAATGTAACTACTATTTATATTTAATATATCGTTATTTCACCAGATAATAATTTGCAATAACGCTCAAAAATTAAATAAAATACTTAAATATTTCATTAATATTTTTTTTTCAAATAATAAAAAGTATTGTTGCTCGGTACTGTTCGATCCTTAAATCTATATGAGTTGATAGAGTGATTCATTATGTAATAGATCCTGCAAAAAAATTCCTAACATTCTTGCTCAAATTGCAGTTTTATACCAAAAACGAATCTATTATGTTTAGCGAATTTGTTAACCTATTTAATCTTTAATATGAATCTTAGGCACTTTTATTAATTTTTATTAAATATATACTAATCAGCCATTATTCATAAAATGAAGCGAATCTTGTATTTTGAATTATTCTAAAAATTAAGCATTAAATAGACAAAAAAAATGCCTCTATGCGCCTAAGACCGTAAAGATAGCGTGACACGCGGTCACATCCTTGCGTCTAGCTCAGTGCCCTTGCCTTTCTCTTCATTCTCTGCCTCTCTAGTTTTGTCAACTGGATTGCTATCGGAAGAAGCCCAAGAGTCGTCGAATAAGCAAGTAAAAGAATTTTGACGTTCGTTTTCCAGAAAATGTTCGAGAGACAAAACAATGAAAGATGTGTTTTGTAGGCTTCTGTTCCATTCTGACCCACTGATTTCAAGCTTAAGACAAAAAAACTTGAAACCATTACGATCTCTTTCAAATGGTACGAAAGCTATGATATCTGTCCCATAAAGAGAACTCTTCAATCGGTATGATGGATGTAGAAATAAAAGATTTTCCATCTAGTTGAAATTAAAAAAAAGCAATATTTATAGTTTATATAATTTGAAATTTAATTCGTGTATTGTTACGTATATATTATTGTAAAAAGTGTAAAATAACAAAGTTAGGTTTAGGTGTGTGTGTACAAATCATGAAAAAGGAAAAATTTAATTTGAAGTACGCGTTAATTGACAAATTGAGATTTAGAAAGCCCTTGCCTCTCCCCTTCCTATGATTCAAGTTCAGGTTAGTTCAGGTTCAGAAAATTTTGCAATAAATTAATTTTTCCCATTTTCAATGCCAACATTCATTTGATACAACTTGCATGTTATTCGTGTACAAACCCAACTACCTATTCTTGGCGTTACAATTAATTTATTTGCATAAAGTTCACAAAAGAATAAAGATTCAATTTTATTAAAAATTTAAATTTATCAACTCAATTTTCGAACATTAATAATACTGTATTTGCACTCGGTATTTTCATTTAAATCACTTGATTATAGAAGGTATTTTTTTACAAGAAACTTTTGCAAAAATTTATATTTGCTAATTCTAACTGCAGAATCGTCTTCAGCAACCTTAAAACCTTGAGTACATGATTTTTTTTTAAATACTAACATATTCAATGTCTTATTTATTCAATTATGTTGGCACGACCAGCGCCGCCATATACGTCTTCCCACTGTGGAGCGGTAAGAATAAGACTTATGAATTCAGTTAACACGCTGGTTATATTCAGGCGAGAAATTATTATTATTGTTCAGGCAATTTTAAAAAGTAAATAATATCTGACAACCAAATGATTGGGTTTTCTTATTGTTTAAAAATTAATTTTTAAGAAGAACTTTTCTTTTAAATAATTTTTTCATTTCAAATAAAGTGTCCTCAATTTTTTTGTTCGTATAATATTTACCGTTTTAATTAAAACTGTACTAAATCCTGAGTGAATTTATTATTTATATTTTTTTAATTCCCTTACAGGTACTTAATTATTTGTAGTTCAAACTAACAAACTTTCAAGTCAGGTTATTTAAATTAACTAAAAAAATAATACCCTTATTTTACTGGAACTATTTACACCAATAAATAACTAAAACATGATGCAGGGCGATAAGACAAACAAGTATCGATTAATAAACGTAAATATATTTTTCTTTTGTAATTGTTAACTATTTTAGAATGCTTTTAAGTGGGTCGTGGTAATTCCAGTTAAAAAAATGCAACAGAAAGTTATAATCAGGTCAAACTATTTAAAAAATGGTACAACGGTAAATAGAATAATATCTAGATTCTATTACAAACAGATAAGTTGTCTCAGTTCAAGTACTATGTATCTTCCTGCAAAATCAGAATTCGAAAAATTTTGACAATTATCTCAAAAAGTATAATTTTAATATTCTATAATTCATACTAATTGCAAGTTAAACTAAAATAGAGAACCAAACTTTTCATAGAATACTACCTGGCTACTCTTTTATTTATCTTGGTAATTTTATTGTCTTTATTCGGTGCCATTTAAGACAAAGACATCATTATCGAAGACTGTATTTAAACAATTACAATTTTTTTTTGACTTTAGTAGAGAAAGGAAGTTGTCTTAAATAACACATGAAATGCATTCAACTAAAAATTTATTATTAATTTACAAGTTAATTTCGTAAATATGGCGTGACCACATTTTCCTCAAACCACTCCCATTCGAATTCAATGTGATTACCTGGGGTGGATATGAATTTCAGTTTGTTGTCTTCTTTCATTTTCTTTAAACCAAGTCTGTCCTAAAATATATACACCAAATTTAGCAAGTACAGCGTTAAGCGTATGCAGTTTTGTATGCGAAACACTAGTTGACAATGTAACTAAACATAACAAGAATATCCTGCTAAACATTAACTAGACTGTTGTGTTACTATCATAATTACACAGGTATTACTTGCTCATTAAAACTTTCTCTCAACGTTAGTACGATGTAACATACTAGCCTAGTTATAGTCATGTATGCGTCCAAATAAACTTTTGATGTTTCAAAAACATAACAAAACATAGGTTTTTAATATTAATAAATTAAACTTCTGGTATTCCTAAGTTTATAAAAGAAATTTTAATTTAACTTTAAAACCATAGGACACAAAAATTAGCAGCAGGATTCACCAACATGATTTAAATTTAAAACTATCCTAAATTGACGGCAGAGGGCTTAAACTAACAAGAGCAACAATAAATCAAGCAAGTTTTAAACCATTGACCACATAGACAATGCTTAAACCTTAAAAATACTAGCATAAAGAAATCATTTTGTTTTATTATTGCACCGGCACCAATTAAGAACTTTATTTATTATCGGGATACAAGTATTTCTCTTAAATATTTAAAGGTTTTATCGCAAGGTTTTATCCTTAATATTTGTTGACATATGCAATAGAAATTATTATCATAAGCAAAATAAAACTGGCCGAATATAAGACTTAATTTTCATGGCAACTAGATCGGGTTTAAATCTTAAATCTTCTTAGTGAATCTGGTTGTAAGGGTTTTAAAGTTTTTATTCCATTTTATTTCAAAAGTACTAAGAACAAAATGTCCGGCACCAGTTTTAATAAAACTTCAGTATGTTGTAGAGGATACAAAAATAATAGACGTATTTTTTTTATGTGCGGAGATTCATTATAACGTGGTAAAAACCACCTATAAAGTTCACCTCTAAAAACAGTGTTTTAGAAAAATGTCAGATTCTAAGTGAACAAAACAAAATGAAAGTTACTTGTTATTCAAAATGATGTTAAACTATGGTATTTCCACCCCCAAGGGTATCATCCCTTATTTTTATTAGGGTGAACCATATATTTACGCACGTAATTTAATTCTAAAAATTACGAAATGTAATGGAATTGTTTCAAAATATTTTTTTCACGAATACCATAAGTAATTTATGTTGACGGGTTTCTAAAACTAAACTACTAAAAGAGGATGAGCCACCTCCAAATACGTCTTTTTTTTAAATTTAAATTCCAATTGAGATATATTTATAAAACAAAATGAAAATTACTTGTCATTTAAAATTACATTGAATTGTGATTTTTTCACCTCTACAGATATCATCCCTTATATCTTATAACGGTAAACTATCTATTAGCGCACGTAATTTAATTCTAAAAATTACGAAATTTAATGAAATTGTTTCAAAGTATTTTTTTCATGAGTACCATAATTAACTCAGGATGTCTTGTTTTGGAGTTTCAAAAAATGAAGTAGTAAAAGAGGGCGAGGCACCCCCAAATACATTTTTTCAAATCTCAAATTTTAATTGACATATCTTTACAAAACAATGTGGAAAATACTTATTAGTTAAAGTGAGGTTATACCATATTGTTTTAACCCCATATATATCATCCCTCATTTTTTATGAGGGTTAGTTTTGTAATTCATTTACATGATTTAATTTTGGACATTATGAAATTAAACCAGATTTGTTAGTAATAATTTTTTTACGTGTACAATAAGTAACCTAAACTGACGTGTGAAATGACCTTAAGGGTGAAAATATTATAGTTTAACTTCATTTTAAATAACAGATAATTTCCAACTTGTTTCATAAAGTTACCTCAATTAGAACTTGAGATATAAAAAAAGTATTTAGGCGCGGCTCATCCTCTTTTACTTCTTTATTTTTAGAAACCTCGAAATATGACAACTTAAGTGGTATTCACGAAAAAAATATTTTCAAACAATTCCATTAAATTTCATAATTTTTACAATTAAATTACGTAAGTAAATATATGGTTTACCCTAATAAAAAATAAGGGATGATATGAAAATACCATAGTTTATTATCATTTTAAATAACAAATAATTTCCATTTTGTTTTGTAAAGTTATCTTAATTAGAACTTGAGATATTAAAAAAAAGTATTTGGGGATGACTCATCCTCTTTCACTAATCTACTTAAGTTAATTATGGTATCTATGAAAAAAATATTTTCAAGCAATTTTATTAAATTTCGTAATTTTTAGGAGCAAATTAAGTGCGCGAATAGATGGTTTGCCCTTATAAAAAATAAGGAGTGATATTCTTGGGGATGAAAATACCTTAGTTCAACATCATTTCAAATAGCAAGTAATTTCCGTTTTGTTTTGTGAAGATATCTCAATTAGAACTTGAGATTTAAGAAAAGAAGTGTTTGGGAGTGGCTCACCCTCTTTTACTAGTTATTTTTAGAAACCCTGAAACTGGTCAACTTAAGTTAGTTATGGTGTTCATGAAAAAAATATTTTCACACAATTCCACTAAATATCGTAATTTTTACAATTAAATTACGTAAGGAAATATATACTTTACCCTAATAAAAGAATAAGGGATGATATCCTTGGGGGTGAAAATATCATAGTTTATTATCATTTCGAATAACAAATCATTTCCATTTTGTTTTGTGAAGTTATCTTAATTAGAACTTGAGATATTAAAAAAAAGTATTTGGGGGTGACTCACCCTCTTTTACTGGTCTATTTTTGGAAATCCCGAAAAATGTCAACTTAAGTTAATTATGGTATTTATGAAAAAATTATTTTCAGACAATTTTATTAAATTTCGGAATTTCAGGGAGCAAAATGCGTACGCGAATAGAGGTTTTGCCCTTATAAAAAATAAGAGGTGATATTCTTGAGGATGAAAATACCTTAGTTCAACATCATTTCAAATAATAAGTAATTTTCATCTTGTTTTGTAAAGATATCTCAATTAGAACTTGAGTTTTAAGAAAAAAAGGATTTGGGGGTGGCTCACCCTCTTTTACTAGTTATTTTTAGAAACCCCAAAACTCGTCAACTTAAGTTACTTATGGTATTCGTGAAAAAAATATTCTCACATAATTCGTAATTTTTAGAATTAAATTACTTTCGCGAAGGCACGGTTTTCCCTTAAAAAAAAAGGGATGATATCCTCACTAGTGAAAAAAACATAGTTTAACATCATTTCGAACAAGTAATTTTCATTTTATTTTGTAAAGATATCGCATTTAGAACCTGAGATATTTCAAAAATGCTGTTTTTAAGGGTAAAATTTAGGGGCGATTTTCACCCCGGTAAAATAAATCTCCGCAGGTTGTCTCTTATTTTTTACTCTCTACAACATATTGAAGTTTCATTAAAATCGGAACCGGACACTTCCAGTTCCTTCCTTGTGAGATAAACTGGAAAATAGTATACTAATTTTTATAATATTATTTTTTTCTATATTAATTTTTGACCTTGAGAATTTCATAATAATTTTTGTGGCAAATTATTGGACGCTACCCCTCTAAAAAAGGTTAAACATGAAATTTTTTAATGATATTTATAATGATATTTTCAAAAAAATTTTCCCTGATCTTCATATTCGAAAATTTAAATCCTGTTAAAATTTGCAACTGCATTAGATAAGTCATACCCATTAAATTCTGATCACTCTTAGGGACTATCCCCTGGGAATCCAAATTAGAAACCCTCTAAATCCACGACGTAGTCTTTTTTGAATGACTCGAAGTTTGACAAAAGTGCCACGGTAGACATCAAAATCTTTAATACCACTGAGCCAATCTTGTTAGAAGAAGATTTTAACGGGAAACATCGTCTCTGGGATGCCAGATTTGCCAACGCCAAGAGTCTTGTTCTTGAGAACGATTCTAAAGTCAATCTGCTGGTAGTTTGAGCACCTTATTAGGCAACACATGTAGGGCCACCAGAAATTCTGGATATCTCTGTAATTAAAAATATATGCAGGTTTTCCAGGACGTTGGTTCTACACGAACTAACCTTGAATCACTTGCCAGTATTCATTGAATACCGAGATCTAAAAGTCAAAAGTGACGACCGAAGTATAAAGAGCTACAGAATGGGACCAAGCATCCGGAGATAACTCCGAATGTTAGGTCCCTGAAGGACTATGCCAATCAAATCACCTTCCAAATTTCAGACACACTCGCTAAAGCTTCGATCACAAAGATGTTCAAATACTCAAAATAAGGTGTAATTTCAGCAGATCTAAAAGTCAAAGTTAGGGAAAAGAACTGTGTCAAAAACAAGGCTTATAGGACTAGTGATCCTACCATCAAGAGACAACCGAACAGAGCATCGGAAAATATACGACAAGAGCTACGCTACTTGTCGTATCCATATTAGAAACCCTGCAAATCCACGATAGAAGTCTCTCATATATTGTCAGTGATCACGTTACTTTAACGAATCCACACAACAAGACAAATTTTACGAACAATTTAAGTAAAGCCCCTGTGCTGTACAAAGGAACAGAACATCGATCGCATTGTTCTTATTTATATGTCCATGTGACTCAGGTCCTACCATTTGACTTGATGAGATCAAATGATAACTGCCAAGCTCCAGGTAGGTTTAGATGGTCTGCCAAACGGGGATCTAAAAAGAAAGCCAGACAAGATGCTTTCGGCTATTGCTGGCATAACCAGTGTCGTTCTACAATCCAGGCGCTTTCCCTCAGACTGGAAAGTGCTAAAATTACTCTTGTTAGAAAGAAAGGCGTCACTGTCAGTTGTCCTTAAATTGTCAAGCAGAGTTTAATTTTGAATTTTTAATTTCAAGATGTTTTTGAGTGGTACTCATGAACGAGAGTATGAAAACTCCAGCACATTGCCCATCATAGAAAGTTATAATCAAGTACCATCAAAGTTCAAAAGACTGGAAGTAAGGATACAAAAGTCTTGCGAGGATTATCAAATACTTAATTACAATTTTTACGAACAAAAAACCAAATTAGGTGAACTTTTGCAACAAAATGCTGTCAGGCTCTTTTTTTCAGACTGGGAAGTAGCTAAAATTGTTCTTTTTAGAAAGAAGGACGAACATGCCACTAACATAAACAGTTATAGGCTCATTAGTCTACTTTCCAATCTAGGAAAATAATAGAAATATTAATACAAACCTCACATAGCCTCATCGTCACACCACAGGTATCACCGATTTATTAGAAATTAGTTGCTGGATCATTAAACTGGAGTCATTTTAAATAGTAGTAACTGGCTTAAAAGCTGAACATATTTCACTTTCTAGCCTTAAGTGGAGCGCCTCATTCGATAGAGGTTTATTGGCTCAGTCCGATTTTTTCATCAAAGAAGATCCTAGATTTATTACTGTCGCTTTTAAGTATGTAACAGTATCGTGATGCCTCCATGTCTTAGATAATGACAGCCACGATATCGCTATACACCTTTCCGGTTATACCAAATTTTTGTCTGTTGTATTATTTAAGCTTATGTTAAATAGTTTTAGGCAAATTGGAGCATAGGACTACCTCCGATGTATTTAAGAGTTTGTTTTCTTTCGAATTCCCGAACTTATTTGTATTTCAGAAACTATTACTAGGCAGCCAGCAATCAGTATCTAACATACTACAATAACCCTTGGTTTGCGTTTTTCCTCCAAGATTTAGCTAAAGCACAAACCCAAGTAGTAAGTAAATGACGTGGCAGTGACGTGGTAATCAAGAGGCAGGGGAATCATTAAACAAAGAAAAAAAATTGAAGAAGTTTAAAGTAAAAATAATAATAAAAAAAATTTATAGAAAAAATTAAGTTGTGCTATAGCACTGGAGCACTACCCTACAAGCCGCCACTGATCCAAAGGGTGGTGCTTGAGACCGTTAACCGTTGGATATCTTAACCGATAGATAAATTTAGATAAATATTGTTATGAAATAAAAAAACATTATGAAGAGAGAACAGAAAAGAGAGGTTGATAGTTATTTTTGTTTTGTCCAGGTGACTTTTTCTAAAGGGCCTCTATCCTTTAGGGCGTCAATACAGTTAGTTCAAAAAAGAGTCGGAGAGTGGTTGTAGTAAAATCGCCACCTATTTTGCGCCCTAAAAGTCCGTTCTGTTTTAGAAAACAGGAAACGAACTCATTAATAAAAGAAACACCTAAGCTGGAATAGAAAATACTAATATATTAATTGTAACTTTAAAATAATCTAGTAAATAATGGAGGAAAAAAACTGAATTTAAATTTATCTTTTCCAGTTTAACTCTAGAGTGGGCTGATCGCTAGGATTGTTTTCTGGCTTTAGAAAAACGTGCAAATTATTTTAATTTCCTACCACAATGGTAAAAAGGAAATTAGATTTTTTTTTTAAAATAATATGTTTAAAAAGAAACAGATATTATTTCTTGTGAAGCCAAAGAACATTTTAGCTAAACATCTTCTTAAAATGTGAGTCCACTTGTCTAACCTTTGGTATAAGAATCAAAAATTATTGGCATAAGATTTAAAGTAGTTCCGGCACAATGCGGTACATTAAAAGTTCATATATGACATATATTTAACATAATAGAGCGCAAACCAGATAAAACCAAAACCTAAGGTTTTCGAAGTCCAAGAGTCTCAATTCTGGCAGTAGAGTAGATCTGAATACTCAAACGCTCGATCACTAAGTTGAAGCTAGTGGTTAAACTCAAATACGATAGATAACAGTAAGGCGACTCATGGGCCAATAAAAAGAAGAAAAAGACTTAAAGACTAAGGGTGTTGTGTGTCCTTTTACGATCAGTAAATAAACTGAAAATCGGGTATATTCCCAGTACAAACCAAGTTCAAAAAAAAAAAAAATATATATATATTTATATATATATATATATATATATATATATATATATATATATATATATACATATATATATATATATATATATATATATATATATATATATATATATATATATAGGGTTAAGGAAAGAGGTAACAGGAACCATAAAAAAGGTACCCAAAAAAAATAGAACCGTAACAATTTCTGGATAGCGTACTATGCCGATTAATAAGAAGAGAAGATAGGTACAAAAATACACTTTATATGATAATAATGTAGGAACTGAACTGTTAAACCAAGTCTATATGGGGTTAGTGAAAGCAATAAGAAATAAGCTGAATCAATACCAGGTAGCAGCAGTAGGAGAATATCTACAGGGATATAGGAAAGGTAATCAATAGCATAGCGAATACTTACAACGAAGCAAGTATTAAATAGTATAAAAACAGCATATTAGGCTACACTTATTATCTACAGATTTCAAACTGCATATGACTCAAACGTCGAAATTAAATTATATGAATGCAAAATCTTGCGCTACCTCAAAAAATTATAAATTTGACCAAACTAACGTAACAAGATCTTTGAAATGAAGACAGGGTTGCGCATAGCCGCGTTCTGTCTACTACTCTATTTAATCTAACACTAAAAATAATTTTAAGAAAATGCGAAATACAAAATTATTAATGACAAATGGCCTTGTGTAACAAGTGCTGATGACAAATTCTTAATGGCGAAAACATAGAAATAAATACAGTATACATTAAAGGAACTGGAAGGAGCTTCAAGACAGAAAATAAAGACAAAATACATAGAAATGAAGACAATAACTGTAAGAGAAACATCAAAATAGTTACCAAGAACAGAAAAGAATACTACGTTAGAGTAATAACAGAGCAGAAATAAACATAAGGGTGTTAAATGGTAGTAATGCTGTAACATTCAGCACAAAGTGGTAAAAACATAAAAATATTTCAACAGCGGCAAAATTAGGAATATACGAAACATTGGTTATAGTCCGAGCCATAGGTAAAAACTGTGACATAAATTCCGAGATGGATCAGACCTACTCATGAATGTTGGGGATAATGTAAGAACAAATCCTACATAAAATCTAACAGCAAAAAATAGTTTGGGGCCCAGAGGGAGGATCAAAGCTGGCTAAAACAAGTTTTTTGAATCTACAAGTCAAGAAACACATTTAGGGAAAAAACTACAATTTAAGCTATTGTTCGATTATTTTTGTTAATTTATTATCACAAAAAAGCCTAAAAACCCTCAAAAGCAGCCATTTTTTCATATCAATTGTTTATTGCAAAATTAACTTTTTTTGCGCTTTTTTGCTTCCTGAATGAAACGATATTTTATAATAATAAATCGGATAATTTGTTGCTGAGATATTGATAATTATTTATCGCAAGACGCAAGCTATAACTTTTTTTTGAGTGAACATTTTGACCTCCACAAAAGTTCAATCTCTTCGTGAAGGCCTAAACTTTCATATCTTCTTAGCAGCAAATGAAAAAATTAATTTTCAATACCTTAAATATCACTTTAAAAGAGGGGGTATTTTTTTTATAAAGAAATATAACTCTCGCGGCGCGACAAAAATGAACTCGCAGCTTTAAATCAGCAGCGCTCCGAAAAATTCGCTTTATTTCAGCAAGAAATGGACCAATTTCGGTGTTTTTTTTTTTAATCTGGGGTAGATCGAAAAATTATGAATATGGCACGCCTCCTTTTTTGGAGCGATATTTAAGGGGTTGAAAATTAATTTTTCCATTTGCTCCTAACAAGATATGAAAATTTAGACCTTTACGAAGAGATTAAGCCTTTGTAGAAATCAAAATGTTCACCAAAAAAAAAGTCAACAAAAAATTATTTGATTTACTATTATAAAATATTATTTTATTCAAAAAAACTTTTAAGATTTTTTTGGCATTTTTACAATAACCAATTAACGAAAATGAGCATAAGTAGGCTCAAACTGTAAGTTTTTAAAATTTCTTTTTTTTTCCCAAAATGTATTTCATGGCTTGTAGATTCAAAAAACCTGTTTTAGTCAACTTTGCCCTCCCTTCTTGGCCCCAACGTATTTTCTATTGTTACATTTTATGTAGTGTTTGTTCTTACATTGCCCCCATCACTCCTGGGTAGGTCTTATTCATCTCGGAATTCAGGTCAATAACAGCATTAATTTTTACTTATGGCTTGGACTATTAGATCAATTGACTTTTTAGCAAACAAAACATTAATTACAAATGTGGATGGGAAATTGTTAAGGAAAATTTTTGGAGGAGTGAAGATGGAAAGAATAGGTTGGAGGAGGAACGAATCAAGATCTGATATCAAAAATAAATTTTGCAAAACACAAGGATGGATTCAGGAGGATGATGCTAATGCACGAGACCTATATGTAAGTTTACATTAGATGATTTAAATGATATTTGACAGACTACGGAAAAAAAAAATTGGAGGAAACACGCTACAAAACTGTAACAAACACTATAGTTCTTTATTTGGGAGGCATAATATTATATATAAATTAGTATAAAAATTGTCGAATCGTCTCACAAGCTCGAAGTGGATAATTTAGACAACGCTATTGAATTGGAATTAGTTTGTAGCACATCATTATTTATTATCAGCAAAAGTATATCTAAAAGTTTCAATAGCCAAAGTTTTTATAATATTTTAAATTCTTACCTATATAATCCATCACTGGAATTAGTTATTAAAATTCGATATATATCTGCAATAAACAAATAATTACTCAGTTAAGCATGGTTGGGGCATGTATGTAATAACGGATTACAGAAACGCGAAGCGAAGTTTTGCCGTCCAAGAAGGTGGCAAATGGAGGAAAAAAGAGTAAAAAGGAGAGGATAGTGGTGAAAGAGGACATAAAACGTTAGAGAATTGAGAACCAACGGAAAAACCAAAGGACAGAAATAGTTGAAAACAACTTTTGAAACATATAAATACATGAACCAATAAGTACAATTAGGTGATTTAAATATATAAAGCATATTGTGAATCCTACTTTATATGAAAAAATCGGCAATAAAAACTAAATATTTCTACTATATATGATTCTTAATAGATTTGACAGAAATCTGTTAAATAGGTTTTTATACTTACTTCTATATATAGAGCAGATTCTTCTAAAGTTTCAGTTTCATCTGACTGGCCTGGTTTATAAAAGCCAAACCATTCCGTGTCGACAGGTTCTACAACTGTGTCATTATCGAATTTTATTAAAACAAAGTTTTCTAATGACTAAAATTTAAAAAAGAAGGTTTAAATAATAACGTAATAATTACTATAAATATACATCTATAAATGTAAATAAAATTGAAGTGTCAAAATGGTTGAACCGATTTCGACTTTACAGACATGAAGAAGAGATTGCTAAAAGTGATATAGGCTGTCTTCTTATTTATTTATTTTTTACAACAATTGTATTTATTATAAACCATGAAAAGTCATTTGTACCGGTAAGATGAAGAAAATAATCACTGGATATCAGTAAAATGGCCAGAAAATGATTACAAACAGTTTATCACTAGTTTTGACAATTAAATAATGTTTATAACAATTAAATTTATCATCACAACTAGTTTCTACCGATTAGATGGAAAATATGATCACTAGATATGATTAACATTGTCGGAATCTGATTGTAAACGGTTGTACATTAGTTTTGACAAATATATATTGTTAATAAAAATTGAATTTGTTATAAACAATTAAAAATAGTTTCTACCGCTTAAACGGAAAAGATTATCACTAGATGCGATCAATATTGTCGTAACATAATTGAGAACGATTCTGTATTGGGTTTAATAATTAAATACTGTTTATAACAATTTAATTTGTCATAAACAATTAACAATAGTTCCTTCCGATGAAACGGAAAAGATCTCCACTAGATATAATTAAGATCGGAGAAGTTTATTTTTAACGACTAAATATTGTTCATTACAATTCAATTTGTTATAAACAATGGAAGAGTTTGTACTTATTAAATATAAATAGAGAACACTCACAACAAACAACAAAGACGAAATAAAGTGTGGTAACATTTGAGCACAACAGCAAATAATGAGTTCAAACTAAACAAGGACAAAAGAAGAGAAGTTACAGGGCGACAGCTCACCCTTACAAAATCTTAAAATCTAGCGTTAATTGCAACTTCAAAATAACTCGGTCAATTAAATTTGTTGGAACTATATTAAGTGAAAATGCTTTAAGCCAAATTTTTACTGTGGAACATAGATAAATAGGTCGTTTCTTAGTATTCAATGTATGGGATTTTGTCTTTTTGAATTTAACGTTTTGTAACTCATTTAAATTAGTTTGCTACTACTAATTTAAAAAATGAATTCGAATGTAATTAAATTTGTTTTCATATAACGTTTAGCATGATTTATATGAGGATAAAAAATTTACCATGATGTCTAATATTCAAATAAAACGTGAAAAATGAAAAATGTGTAGCTATAAACAGCTGCAATAAAAAAATATTGCCGAAAAATTAAAAACTTGTTATTTTTTAATATATATATATATATATATATATATATATATATATATATATATATATATATATATATTTATATATATATATATATATATATATATATATATATATATATATATATTTCGTCGAGTAGCATTTTGTGAGCAAACAATATGGCGGACTCAATATGGCGTCGAAAATAGGGAATAAAAATTAAAAACTTCATATTTTTTGTTTCCGAGATAAAAATAGATTCCGAAGAAATTACTTTTAGGCTTAAATTATAGGCAGTCGAACTTACTTTCATTATGCATAAAGACTTTTTTCAAATTAAACATAGCGCATTCAATATGGCGACTTAAACGTAGAAAAATTACAATTTTTCGCTGAAATTGGTTATAAGTCCTTTTAAATTAAATTTTTTATTCACATAAACTGTGCTGTGGTGAAGAGGAATTTTTTATAAAAAGTTTTAAAAATATTTTCTTGTAAGAATTCCTAAAATGTTTAATTAAATTTGAGATTTCGTAGATATTGCCCTCTAGTAACAAAATGCCCGAAACCAATAGATGATGTCAATAAAACTCCTGGGGCTTACAGTTGCCTCTTGTTTACAGATTTTCTGTGAATCCATTACTACCTAAAGTGGAGCAGAGTAAATAAAATTTTAAAAACCTTTTAACTTTATCATATCCATTACCAGGTGTTGTTTGTCTCATCATTCCTTCAGATGTTCGAGACCTCGAAAGAAGAAGGAAAAATTATTTCAATAGAGGATATAAAAACAAATTTGAATTTTTCGCAGAGCTCAGTTCAGTACGGTTCAGTTGTTAGCTATCCGTGTGTTAATACAATCGCCGAGGATAGTTTTAAATCGAGAGTTCGCGATGAATTCTTCGAAGGTTAGTTGTCAGTTAGTCAGTTGTTAAGCATCGGTGGTTAGTATTAATCGAATTATAGCTAAAGCTGTCAGCGATAGCAAAAATCGGACTTCGTAATGAAGTCTTCGGATGTTAGTTGTTAGGCGTTAGTTAATTTTTCACCTAGAGTTGTCTACCGAGACTCAAGTGTTAAGTCGTCGGTCGTTAGAAAATTAACGCCAGTTTTTCAAAAAGCCAAAGTCGTTATTTCCAAACAGTAGTCGAGTTAATTCAGGAAGTACTTTGCAGCGGGAATATTTTCGGTACGAAGGGTCAGTCCGTAGGAGGCCTGAAAAGCCCAAAAACGAGATTATGTTTCGAAGCGTAACGAAATTTTGAAAGTTTGTGAAGGTGCTTATACAAAGTGAATAAATTAACGCCAGAGAAATAAGTGACATCGCAGATCAATATATGTAACAATTATATTATAAATTTTCATAGAAATTCAAATGGATATACTTTAGTAAAAGGTGACTCTTTATAAAAGAAAATAAATGGTGTTGTTTTATATTTCGAGGTTGAATACTAGGGAAATAAATAACGAAATAAGTTTTTTAAAAAGATAAGAATTATGCTCGTTTTCAAGTTGAATAGCTTTTAATAACCTTACATAAATTTTACACCAAAAATTCAGCAAGTGAATAGTACAGTGCTTAGTCTCTA